>JAHDVE020004606.1:0-92118 GCA_022606495.2 Halesus radiatus | reverse complement strand
AGGGGCGTAGCCGGCTGCCGCTTACAGGGTTCTTATGAATTATAAACACATGTGCGCTGATTAAATTTACATGTGATTCAGCACAGGGGCGGACATGTTTATTTTTCCACTGTCCCATTGCAGCCGGTCCCGAAATTATTCGTGGTTATGTAGATCAGTGATTCTCAATTTTTCTGTCTGTGGTCTAAGAAAAAAAAAAATCACAAAATAGTGTGATTTTAGTGGTTAACAATAGCTACAACATTATTTTTGGTAAATAAATGAGTGATAGATGCTCTTAGTATCGCCCTTGTGAAAAACCACTTTCAGGGAAGAACTTTGCTTAAGTGGACCAAAGTTAAAATTCTTTCTTTGCACATATGTATATTTAAAGGAGCCAGCTTTGAAGTTATTGTTTCAATCTATATATATAAAAATCATTGTACGTTTTTTTATTTGTCCACGATATTCTCGAAAATTAGTCTACCGATTTTGGTGAAAATAGAACAGTTTGTTTTATTATTGCCGGGAAGGTATAGAAAGTAGCTTGAATGAAATCCAATATGTAAAACTGCTGCTATAACGTTTTAAAATTAGTGTGAAAAACATTGAACCCGCCATGTTTTATTTAGGTTAACCCATAGATATAACACTATGGTTACCCACGGATTGCATATTAAAAAAAAAAGGTTTTTTTTGGGGAGAATATTTTCAAAATGGAAAACGCGAGTAGTTAAGAACTTTATGGTTAAGATATATTTAAAAAAAATAACCGTTTGAAATGAAATAAAATATTCAAATGAATGTTTCTTTATTTGAAGATAGTTACTTTCGCTGTCAAATCAATTATGGCACCCCAATGACAAGAAAAGATTCACAACTTCATAACTTTACTTCAAAAATAAATCCCTAGCAAGGCCGGGTACACATCAGCTAGTGTTAAATAAAAAAGGTGTGTATTTTTTAAATGCTTACTACTGATGTTTCTTCATAAAATGTTGTAATGTTTCTCATTGCTACATTTTATAGTGGTGAAAACGACTTTGGCTTTTTTTAAAATCAAAAATGTACGTCTTTTATAGTAATGCTAGCAATAGGAGCTACAAGCTTCTGCCTATTATTGCATATTAATTCACGTATTTATAAAATACTGAATAGATAAAACATAATTGAAATGCCTTCCTTAAAATCACCAATGCCAATGAAAATATCAGTGAAAAAGACCAATAAAAAAGCTAATGAAAATACAGTGCCCTACCTCTTTTACCCCACAAATCTTTATTTAATTCCATTTGATTTTGAATTTATACCGAGAGAGCGAACTTCCCAATTTGAAATTTATGAACGGAATGGCCAGATTTTTGGATGACGAAATACGCCCACATCGCATTTCTTAAATACTTCTTTGCATAAAACGAAGGAAAATTAGTTTTACTAAATACAAAAAAAGATCTATACTACTTGGCAGAATATTTCCGACTCCTGCTTTGAGAAGTACTGACCTACGTAGATATATTATCATACTCATAACTCTTCACTGGAAAGCGATACAGAATGTTTTCACAGTGTTGTGCTATTATTATTCTTTGCTATATAATTATTTTACGATAAACCGAAAATAATTTTTACTAACAAAGGTAAAACGTAATCCCCTGTTAGTAAAATATTTGACGTGGGATGTTAAAAAAAAAAAAACATTTCTCGGTTTGAAGTAAAACTTTTTTTTTGTACTTCATCTGCACTAGACCTAATCATAAAGGCAAAGAAAATGACCATAAAAATAATCCTTTAGCTACCTCTAATTATAGACTCTAACTTAATATAATGAGAGTATTTGACGTTCAGCAGATTTACGCTGAAACAATCCTCACTCATCTTTATTCAAACAAAACTAATTACTATGAAAAAATACTAAACACTTGTATTAATAGAAACAACAACAAAGATTTAATCAAAATTACTGTAATTCATACTACTTTTGGGCAACAGAATTTTAGGTACTTTGCGATAAGAATTTATAACATTCTTCCGGTTAGCATAAAAAAATCTGATTAACAAAAAAATATTCAAACACAATGTAAAAAATTGGATTAAACGTAATGCTAGGGCATAGTGCACTC
Organism: Halesus radiatus; assembly: GCA_022606495.2. NCBI lineage: Eukaryota > Metazoa > Arthropoda > Insecta > Trichoptera > Limnephilidae > Halesus > Halesus radiatus. Next base: position 90,019 of record JAHDVE020004606.1, on the reverse strand, counting down.
ATCCAAATTCGAAATTATTGATTCAACGACTTACGAAGCATATCTTAATATAAGTGTATATTTGTAGGTATTTTAAAATTATACGAGTATAACAATTTGCAAAATTACTGCCAAAATTATACAGGCTAGCCTAGTGAGGCGGGTTATGTGAAACTTCATATATAACTGTTATTATATTATCTTCTATTTTACTTTATAAACCACTGTACACTTACATTAGTATATTATACATGTCTTTTATTTATAGTTATATTTAATTACAAAAAATATATTATTATTAATGTCTCATTGATTTGTTGTAGTACTGAATAAGAGTAGAGTCAACGCACTCATATAATATGACACCACCCGATAACGGATATCAAATGCAATTTTAGATTGTATTTTCCTTAAAAGCAATTACTTCGTGGTTTGACTTAATCATTAAATAAAATAAATATCTCTTTTTAAACGACTAATTTATTTTTAATTCAACACCAATCGGTTTCGCTTATCTCAAGGTTCATCGGGGGTAAAATTTAAAACTAAATAAAAATATGTAGAGTGAGCATAGTTGATATATACAAAAATGAGACAGAGTATAAAACGAAACAATGGAACAGTGAGACAGAAATAATATGCTTACATGTAACAGAATGGGACAACACATAAAAAATAAATAATTATTATATTCGCTGCCAAGAATTGTTCCTATTTTTAAATTAAATGAAACATTCAAACTTTGTTTTAACCAGTTTTTTTTTATTTTTAAAGCTGACCGGTTTCGGAACAACCGTTCCAACATTGGGGCAAAATATATAATAAACAATATTACAAAATTATGACAGAATATACATATTAGGTATCACAGTGGAGGTGGGGACGTGACTAGGGAATAGTTTAGACTGGGGGAAGAGATAGAGACAGGGGGTGAAAGGAAACATATTTAAAATGGGGCTGTAAGATAGTTTTTTTTGATTGTTAAAAATACACTCATTATTATTATTAAGGGATTTCTTAATTTCTAAGACTCCCAAATTATCTAAGCGTTTACCTTAACCGTTAATGTGAAGAAAATTGATCGCCGTATTTTTAACGAGTGTTTGAAATAATATGATCATCGAATTCGGAAAAAGAAAAAAAAGATGAGTATTACATATTTGCATATAATATGTATTTATATAAAATCAAAATAGATACAGTGCTACGAAAAATAAAAAAATAAATGTTATTTAGTTTAATTTTGTAGAAAATAATATTAACATAATCTAAATAAAACATGGAAAAAATTGTAATCCTTATAAATATAGCTGCCAATAATATGGGATTAAAAATCGTGAATAATATTGACAAATCTTGAATTTGAGATATGATATCGATGAAGATGACATAATTTGAGCTGGTCTCATTAGCTAACTTGGTTAAGCGGTGCCCTGGATAGGCAGAGGTCCAGGGTTCGAGTTCCAGATGCGACTGAAATCTTATCTTTTTATTTTCTGTCATTTTTTTTCGTTTTCATGTTTCATTTAGTTTATGTTAATATTATTTTCTACAATGATTAGTTATTCAGTTTGATAATAGTTAGAAATGGTTAAAGCAAATAAGTTGCTTATGGTGTAATGTTAGTACTTTAATATCTCTGTAATATATTAATTGGTATAAAACTATTTTATGGACATGGAAAAATAAATAAATAACATTCTTCGCAGTTTTCCAGAGCAAATTTATTTTTATTTTGCTTCCAAAGCCATTCCTTCTTTTTCTCAATCCCAGAAGAAATCCGTACAATGTGTAGGTACTGTAATATTAATAATTACAAAAGTTTAATCAATTTAAAGATTTCCGTAGCAAACAAGGGGGAGGTTGGGGTGGGAAGTGAAATTTAGCGGAATGAAAGAAAGTAAGGGACACGTCCGTATGCATAGAACGAAAACATTTGCTCTACTTAGTTTTTGCAAAAGTTTTGTACATTACGATGGTTTTGCAGGAATATCATCACAACTTGATAAAAAAACAAGTCTCGAAATTAGTTTTAGTTAACACAATATTTAAATAAATATTATGTGAATGGAGAGACAAACATAAAATAACTATTACATCGATCGCAATAACGATCGATAAACTCATAAAAAAAACTCGCAAGTAAGCAATGGAATATCTTGTCGTTTATACGACAACTAAATTATCTTAGAAATCATGAAAAAAACCAAAAAAAAATCTTTGCTAACCACCATCACTTAAGAGGAACGGCTGCGCTGCCTGTTTAATACATAACTTAATTTTGTACCCATACAAAATACCCATCCAAACTGAATGATACATTTTTTAAAAATTAAAGGTTTACTAAATATCTAGTATGGATGAGAATTATATTATTTATTTTTGTTTTAAATTCTAAAGTGTATGCCATGAAAAATAATCAATTTTCATAACTTTACAGGCAACTTTGAAAATTATTTGCGGTTTTATTGTATTTCTAAAAAAAAATTATATTTTCTATGTAAATAAGATTACGTAAGTAAAAATATAAAAAAACAAAACAATTTAAAAAAACCTTTTTTCGGGTCGACATTCTAAATTATATACAGAAAATTTGTGTTCCAACGTAAATATGTCGTTTTAAATTTAAGTTAAAGTCCACCATAATGCTTATTTCAATATTTTATTTATTTCATATTTCATTATTCGAGTATATATATATATTTTTAAATCACCCCAAATATTTGTTATAGGTGCCTCTAAAATCGCGATATATCAATTCCTTTAATTGCCTGTATATCATAATATAAAACAAAAATAAATAAATTACTTCGAATCCGTACTAGATACTCGTAGAGCTTTCTCTCTCCATCTTCCCAAGCGACTAATTTCGAAATATTAATTTAGTCAAGAAATCCGAAGTATGATTTTCTTTGAGATGCATTGTATTTTATTTATTTATAGTACTCTTATGTATATAAGGAACGTATAGACATAAAAGTTTTCAATTGAGTGAAACTTACTTTAACATGGTATGTTCTTGGTGGCAAATCCAAAATTAAGTTTTGTGTGAAACAGGTCGCGCTGCCGTTCGTCTTAATCATGGTTGATTATATGACATCCGTTTAAGATATTTAAAATTATCTTAATTAAGGGATAAGGGTGCCTCTATTTTCTGCTTTATTAATTATATTTTTAATGTCGGCACGAAGATACTTCATGCGTTTTTTTCCATATGTACACATTTTTTTGAATATATACACATTATATTATACTATATCCATTATATATATTCATTATATTATATTGACGGCCTCCATGGTCGAGGGGTAAGACTCTCGACTACGAATCACAATAGTGCACAAGTAATTTTTATTTAATTAATTTGTGTTGTTTCACAATTAATTCATTTAAAAAATAATATATAATATATTTGCGCACGTTCCAGAGTGGAAGATACTCTCAGTATCGCCCTGGTGAAAGACCACCATTCAGAATTGAAACGTTGCTTGAAATGGCTTTTCGCCGTGTTTGGTGACCAGATCTGAATAGCCAGGTATTCCCCACCTTCCTCTCCCCTCCTCCTTCCCCAATACCTCCAGCCTCACAACATTCCCCAATTGGGAATGCCATAGTCTCACTGGCTCCAGATGGTTGGGAGCAGTTGGGACTCTTGTGAGGTATTCATATAAAAAAAAAAAAAAATCACTAACTTACTATCACACCGTTTCTCCGCATGGGAAGGCAGAACGGATAGAATGCCACACAATTATGTCTCGGCACTCACTCTTTGTTTCATTGACATTCATTCACCGTCTCATACAATGTCCCGTTATTTATAATCACGAACGAGAGCAAATCATTGAATAACGTTAATTTTACCTTAATTTTTGTTGCAGATAAATTTTGTATACGAAGTACTATATACTGAGTAGTGCCCGGCGGGTTGATCAAAATGGTTTTTAACATAACTGGATATAAAAAGAAAACTTACGCTGTTCTGGCTCTGTGCTTGGTTACAAAGAATACCACGGACATAGTTTTGCCTTAGTATTTAGGGGAGAACTCCCAGAGTCAGGCACCGTTCGGTACTGTATAATAATATTATTTTTTATGCGGCAGTAAAATTTTAGCACTTTTGGCTCTGACGTCTCTCTTTGTTCTTGCGCCGTTTAGCCCCAGTATCCCCCTTTGGGACCAAGAAGTCCAAACAAAACAATGCGAACGAACATACTACAAAGATTTTGTAAATCTGGGTTCATTCTCTAAATCTGGGTTTATTTTGTTTACAATGTATGATTTGTTTGAAAGTACTCAGTTCCATGCCTTCTGTACTCTGTTAATACATACATTCCCCAAGGAATCATGCTTCACTGATTTCCCAAGTTTTCGTATTTGCTTTTTAGATGTTTCATAGAAAAAAAAAAAACTAACCAACCATCAGAAAATCAGTATAAATATATCAGAGTACGAAATGTGACCTATGTCTTTAGCTATTGGAGACGTATTCTGAATGAAAAATTACTTAGAATGACCTAATTCGGTTTCTGTCAATCTGTAAATTAATACGGTATAAGAGGATGGGGTGTCACTTACAAAATTTATCCACAAACATTAATAATTAAGTTAATCTTAAAGAAATCGTAATCACATCCTTCACGATTCATAGATCAAAGTTAAATACTCTGTTCTTATACCATGCAACCTCATAAATATATACGTAAGTTATACTAAATAAAAATGAACTATTCAGAGACACAAAAAACCTCAGGCAAAAATACAAAACTTTGGGTCAATAGAACTACAATTACCTAGGAATTAATTTTTTCAATTAATAGGAAACTCCAGTGAAAAACAGAATGGCTTTAATATATAGATTCATATATATCATCAAACGCCGATTCTGAATATGTACATTTTATTATATACTTAGAATTCATAAATCGTTATTAAAAAGTGAATCAAAAACAGTACCACCAAAACACAATGTTCTGTTGGTACCACTGCTTCTGACGTCACACGTGCCGTTTTTGAGCCCAACTATAAGTAGATAAGTTTTTCATCTCTTCAAAACAACTTGTTATATTGGTACCACAGCATTCGGAACATCTGACGATACGTGCGCATTCTGTTTTTGGATTAGTATGATAATATTTATTTTTCTATTTTGTTTTGCATTTTAAATGTGTTTTTTTTAGTTTTGACAAAATTTAAACTTAATTTGGGTGACTTTATGCTCTATAATTATTGTTCAATATAAAGAACTATTATTCATGAAAGAAATTAGAGTATTCATGATCAAACCAATTATCAATAGGGATATAATGATAATGTTAATGGTGAATACTGTTATTATTCTTTGAGTTAAAGTTTATAAAAAGGTACATAATTTTATTACTTATGTTTAGTTATGGTTTACCATGAATAGGATATACAATTATGTACGATAAAGCTCATCCTTGTTTTGACATTTGACATTCTAACCTCAAAACTGATCAAAACAGACCGGCCACAGATTTGGAGCGTTTTGACTGGAGTTCCTTATTACCGGAAAAGACAAGATTCGTTAATAATAACTTTACAGAATCCCAAAAAACAATATACAAAGTGTACTGAATGTTTAAACTAAAAAAATAAATACGTAACAATAAAAATAGAAAAAAAACTTCTTAATAACCAAATAAAAAACACACGGGAACAAGCAATTCTTGTTATTAGGGAAGGTACATATTTAATTTAAAATATAGAAACAAAATAACATATACGCATATTATAAGAATGAACTGTTATAATAACTACACATGAATTATTATGCTTTATTAATGATTTAAAAAAAAAAAATTAAAAAAAAAAAATCACGTCGTTTCTCAACGGGGGTACGAATATGGAATGAATTATCATACAACTCTATCCTGGTACACATTTTTTGTTTCATTCACATTCATACATCGCCTGATATAATTTATTATAATATTCTGACTCTTGACATAACTAGACTTAAGTATTTGATTCAGTTGATCGTGCCTTGTCTTTCTCATGCGTCCCAGAGTTCTTCTTCAATTCGCTTTCGGGTCTCATAATGTTCTCCTTACACCCCATTCATAGTCCACCCGCTCTATTCCAAACCATCTAAACATCCCTTTCTTAATTTTAATCACTACGCTTACATCGATCTCGTATTCTAGACTAGCTACAATAAGCGTAGTTATTTTTTTTGTATTTTATGCAAGCAAACTCACAAAGGTTTCTTACGTTAGCGTTTATTTTGTTTATAGTGAATGAATTGTTTTGATCGACTGATTTCTAAGCCTTCTTTATGGATCAACATATATTGTTATAATACGTATTGATATACTTTACTTTACTTTTAATTTTTTATGTGAATACCGAACAAGAGTCTCAACTGCTCATTGCTAAACAGAGCAAGTGAGACTATGGCACCCCCAATTAAGGTACGTTGTGAGGTTGAACGGTATGGGGAGAGAAAGGAAAAGGGGAAGTGGTAGATGGGGATTTACCTGACCATTTAAATCTGACACCAAACATGGCCAAATCCATTTCAAGTAACCTGTCGATTCTGAATTGTGGTCTTTCACCAGGGCTGTTTTGAAAGTATTTACCATTCTTGAACGTGCCGCAAGTAAACTATTTATTATTTTATGGAATTAAATGTGAAAAACACAATTTACTTACGTAAAATTTACTTGCGCACGGCGGGATTCTAAATCGTGATCTTCGGATTCGCAGTCGAGAGACCGTCAAAGGCGCGTTTACACTAGCTTACATATTTTTCACATTTATTCACAAAGACATATCTAAACTATTTATATCTTTTATTGCTTTCATTTATATACTTTTATTTATATGTTTTCCTCAAATAATATTATAATCGCATTTATTTTTTTTATTGATTTAATTTGTATGTATTTACTGTATGCGATATACGGGATTGCGGTTAAATAATAATAATAAATGGATTATTTTTACAGCTCCGTTTTCGTGAGAAAATCACCTCAAATGCACTTTACAACATAATTTATCTAACCTATATCTTATCACTTAGACTTATAACTAATAATTTACATATTAGATTAATTATTCATGACTTACAGCTAAGATTTATATATAGACATTACCTAATTCAGACTTATAATTAGTGACTTACATCTAAGACTTATATAGCTAGCGACTTACAACTTAGACCTGTAGCTAGTCACTTAAAACTAGTGATAGAGGCTTACGACTAACATACTATTATTATAATAAATTATGTACAAAATGTTAGTATTTACAAAATCAGAACATAACCTGGTATTGAACAGCAGTAGGGCGAGTGTGTATGTGATACATCACATCTGCATTTGTAAGCCTCTGATCAGTTTGAGGGTAATATACATATATATACCGAATATCATATTCTAGATGTTAATAAAGATGGTAAGGCTAAACGGATACGATTAAATTTTAAAAAATGTTATGAGCGTCAAAAGAAGAAATAATGACATATTGTATGTAGCCTTAATGTATACTACCTAGCATATAAATTATTATTTGGTTATTTTAAATAATTCCTCCCCACATTCCAGAATAAATATCTTATTATTATTTACTAATGTCAAAAATAATGTTCCTCACATAACCATGGCTTACCGATTACCCATTTATTTCGTGTATGTCTTAAAGTGTTTCGTAGAGACTGTGCTACATTAAAGCTTCCGTGACGCGTTTTGATGCGATCCGACGTGACGCGCTTTACTTCGAATCAGCAGGAATCTCAAAAGCACTCGGAACTTTTGAAGAATATTGTGCTACGAGATGATTCCATTTTCATACACGAAAGAAAAGTTCGGATGAGTTTTATTAATTGTGTTGGCCAAAGACCTGGGCTGAACTAGCACAGGGCTTGCGCACTTCCGCTAGGCAACTTTTCCAGCAATAAAGCGAAATAGTCTTTTCGAAAGGAAGGAACCTGTTAGGTTTACTTCAACAAGTTGGTCAGAATGTTGTTTTTATTTTTGTTGAGTTGTTTGACCTTGGTTTTTTCAAAATTTTGATAAAAATGGGGGCCATGTCAGAAGTCGGAATAACAGAAGGGAATGCATGAGACGTTGTATGAATGTGAATGAAGCAAAAAGTGTATGCCAAGATCGAGTTGTTTGGCGGAATTGTGGGGAAACGTTCTGGCGTGATGGTCAGTTAGTACATATGAAACTCGCAATACGTATTTGTTTACGTGGAATAAAAATCGTTCACTAAATTGTGATTATTTAAGAAATAAAAAATACATTTAACAAATAAGTTAATTAAATAATGATTAATATTATTTTTTTATTGGAATAACTTATTGAAGCTTACAAACCTCATTGTATATCATTCTAGAAAATAATATTAACATTACCAAAATGAAACATGAAAACTAAAAAACGACAGAAAATAAAAAGATTTCAGTCGCATCAGTTGCCCGGATAGGCAGAGGACCTGGGTTCGAGTCCCAGATGCGACTGAAATCTTTTTATTTTCTGTCGTTTTTTTTCCGTTTTTAGGTTATGTTAATATTATTTTCTACATTGATTAAATATTAAAATGAGGTTTTTAAATCTCAGTAAAAATAATTAATAATTAAAAATTGTACTCATTATATATATTTTGAAAACAATAATAACAACTCTCAAATGATATACCGAGAGTTCCCGGGTTCGAGTCCCAGAGACGATCGTTACATTCTTTCTGTGTCTTTTCTATTTCACGTTCCATTTGAGAATTGTTAATATTATCTTGAATGATTAAATAAGGATTATTTTACAAATTTGGATAAATCAAGTAGGTAACAACTTAATGAGATTAAGTCCTCCATCACTCTATCACTCAAATCCCAGATTAACAAGACAGTAAGCGCAGGTTTCTTTCACCTGCGCCAAATCAAATCAATACGGAGAAATATTCCAGCTAATGGCACAAAGATGCTGGTAAATTCTTACGTTGTTTCGCGACTTGATTACGCAAGTCTCCCCAAAATATATACTGACAGACTTCAGTCAGTTTTCAATGCTGCAGCAAGGCTGATAACCGGCGTTTCCAAATACTCCCGCATATTTCAACATCTGCGGAACCTTCATTGGCTTAAGTGTCCTGAGAGGATCCAGTTTAAACTATGCTGGATGTTCTTTAAGGCGATAGACGACATGGCACCACCCTACTTGGCGGAACTATGCACTCCAAATGATGTCAACACTAGGCAATCATCTCTTCGATCAGCGTCTTCAACGGCCATAGGAAGACTCTCAGTACCTAAACGCAATCCCAATACCAATTTCGGAGACCGAGCTTTTGCGGTGGCAGGTCCAACAGCCTGGAACAAACTCCCTTCACATTTGCGAAAAATCGACAGCTCTACTGAATTCAGAGCAAAACTAAAGACTCATCTTTTTAAATTATCGTTTCCAGAATAACGACCCCATTGGTCTAATGGTGTTGTCATGTACTCAGTCCATGAGAATTACTTATATTCCTATTTACCTTCTACCGCCCAGACTACCTTCTTCAATTTCAATAAAAATTATTACACTTTTGTGTGCTTTACCACTGACAGCACGAGCAATAATCAGACAGGTATTTATATTATTATAAATAGGTATGTTAGTTGTAAGACTCTAGTTTTAAGCCATAGTTGTACGTCATTTTGCAGTATTGTATACAAAATATGCACTTGATCATAGATATGTATTAGTTTTAAATAGGTACTAGGTTTATATATGTGTTAGGTTTTTATTCTAGTTATGCCTACTTAACACGTAATACCCAGAGGTTCAAAATAAAACACATTCGGCGATGGTGGGTCCAGATAAACCCGGCTGAAATGATGAAATTAAAATGCTTTTTTATGCATTTTTCGTTCATATCCTTACTTTTATATGATATTATGTAATTCCTCATAAACTCATAACATATCCCTTGTGTTTCTTGTATGAAGATAGATGTTTTAGAAATTAGTATTCCGTAAATGTTGCGGTTCTTCGATATGCAGCAGCGCGGGGATACCACGCGAGAGCAAAACCACGACTAAATCGGTCGCGTCTTGAGACAACCGCTGCCATAGGTCAGGAGAATGAGGAGGGCAGTGCGGGAGGGGGTATAAGGACTCGGCCCAGGAAGTCAGTGGAAGCGAACATTTTTGTTTGTATATTTATTAACATTTTCGGGAAATCGATGGTGTGTATTTACAAGTATATCATGTTTTATTTAAAATACCAGAAATAAAATACCAGAAATAAAATCACTTATTTAATTCTTCCTTGTTGCTGTACCTCTAATAGAAAGATGTGTAAAAAGAAAATAAAATAAATTTATAGCCATATTATATGATGATTGCTTATGCAAATATTAGAAAATATTATAATATGGCGTTCTTATTTGAGTATTTAATTTTCTCACACATTTATTTGTCACAATTAAAACCATTGAATGACATACATTTTAGTTAAAAATACTAAAACCTTTATTTTTCAACAAAACAAATTTAAATGAACATTTTTCAATAAAAATTAAAGGAATCCGGAATTTGACAAGTCGATCTGCAACGGATTCACTCAGATTTCCTACACTAACTGCATTATCACTTCCATTTTCACTTTCAGATATTTCCTCTAGTAACATGTCTTCCGGATCACTTTCAAATTCTGGATCCAATGCTTCGAATTCCAAGTCGCCATCATCACTGATCTCACTGTTAAGTAGCTTTTCAATCTCATTATCAGCTAAATAATGTTGCCTTGCCATTGCGTTAGTACGGTACGAAATAAAAAAATTAAAACAAAGTTATAAAAATATAATCACAATACTAGAAATGTGCCCGAATGGTTGACAACATCTGCGTGTTAAGGACTGCGAGAGACAAAGACGGAAGGATAGAGCGAGAGATATACTGTTTTGTCGGCTGCTCAAATTCAACTGAGAAGAGATGAAGTTTTTGCGTGTTTTTATACACAATTATTCTTATAACTTATTTAAAACGTGTCCGATTTTAATCATTTTTGAGTCGAGATGTGGGTAAATATTTGATAAAAGAATAGACAAGAGGAAATTAGCCTAAAGGAAATATGTGCGGCAAAATCTTTTATTTAAAAAACACTGGGTCAAATCAGACCCATCACGGGAGTCGAGGTGTTAAGTTTAAATTGTCACTAGCTATAACTTTTAGTTGGTAAGTGACTACCTATAAGCCATAGATGTAAGTCACTAATTATAAGTCTCTGTAGTTAGTCCCTAGCCATAAGTCTTACTTATAAGCCATTAGTAATAATGTTTAGCTGTAAGGTATTGGTTGTATATGTTATTTACTTAATTGTGAAGCGCCCTTGAGGTGATTTTCCCATGAAAACGGCGCTATAGAAGTAATCCAATTATTATTATTATTATTATTATCACGACACAAGCAACATTTTACGTTTATTGTGATGGTAGTGGGAGATTTTCAAATATTGTCAGGTTATTTGTAACCCGGAAATATTTGTCTTTCTTTAATATAAAAGGTAACATATTTTAGGTTTTTTTAATTTTTTTATATATTAATACCGCACAAGAGTCCCAACTGCTTCCAACCGTCTGGAGACAGTGAGACTATGGCATACCCAATTGGGGAATCTTGTGAGGCTGATGGTATTGGGCAGGAGAAGGGGAAGAGGAAGGTGGGGAAATACCTGGCTATTCTGATCTGGTCTCCAAACACGGCTAAAAGGCATTTCAAGCAACGTTTCAATTCAGAATGGTGGTCTTTCACCAGGGCGATACTGAGAGTATCTTCCACTCTGGAACGTGCGCAAATATACTATATATTATTTTTAACTTAATTAATTGTGAAACAGTACAGATTAATTTAATAAAATTTTCTTGCGCACGCCGGGATTTGAACCCGTGACCTTCGGATTCGTAGTCGAGAGCCTTACCCCCCGACCATGGAGGCCGTATAATCAAATGTACATCTTTAAAACCAACAAGAGAAAAAACACATTTAATTAAACTCAATATATTGATCTGGATAAAATCAAATGGAACAGATTTTTTTCCTCAGCTAAATTATTAAATCAAACATTACAACATTTATTTTAAATATTAATAATTAATTTGCATTTTTGTCTTTTTTACAATATTTAAAAAAATATTTATATTTATTTAAAATATCTTTGTCCGTGGGTGGTATATTTTGATGAGATATTAAGGGTGTAGTTTTTTGAAGATCTTGTTGAAAATAATTGATCGGAATTGTAAGGGAAAATGAAGATTAGATTTGAAGAGATGAAGGATTAAAAATTTAGCGTAAATTTGTAGAATTTTCATATCGTTTAAAAGCTTGAAAATTTTAGTAGAATCTGTAAATTATGCTAATAATTATTGTATTTTGTACACATACAAATATGAGCTGCTTTTTTTGTATTTAACAGCTATTCATTTTTTATTATAGTCTGGTTTCACATGTAAAACCACAATTAAACAGAGTTTTGCCTAAGTTCGGATCAACTATTGGGAACGATTCAATAGATTTTGGATGGCGGTTTACTTAGAAACACGCGCATACTCTGTGGTGGTAGATGCTGAATATGTGGGTTTATAATTAAAAAATCGGTTCAGTGTTGAGAGAGTTAATTTGTGAATACGAGTGGGCGCGTCAGATCTATTAGTTTAGCCTCCCTTTGATAAAAAATAAAAACTGAGTCGTTGGATTCATGTTCCGTTGGGCCCGGTCCGTTTGATAGATTCGCCTATCTTAACAAACGGGTTGCAATCTTTGGGCACAGACGTCAGGTGGGAATGCTGTCCTTGTTCTACCGGTATTTTAATGGAAGATGCTCCGAGGAACTGGCGTCATTGATCCCTTCGGCACCGGTGCATAGTCGGGAATCACGCCAAACGCGCGCTCAACATTTGCACACGGTTGATATTTGTCACATGAGAACGGGTCGCTTCTACGATTCGTTCTTGTGTTCAACAGCTCGGCTGTAGAATCTTCTACATCCAATAACATGGGTCTCTTCAAGACCCAAGTTCACTCCTTCCTATCCTCTAAAAGACCCTCCACACAGCATCCCCAAAGATGATTTAGGCCTCGACGGAAATTATTTCCCTAACAATAAAAACTTTATCTATATTACATTCTAGCTTTGTTTTTTTTCCTATACTTGTTACCATTACTGTCTCCACATGGCGCTGCTCCCGAACTCAAATACGAGAAATATTTCTCCATGAGTTGCATAGTTTTTTTAAATAATTTTATATTTTTTTGTAATTATCTATTAAGAAATATCTGTACTATTGAATGTTTTATACGTATTTAAAAAAAACTCATCAGTAGCACATCATCACTGGAATGCCAATACTTAAAACAAACATGGTCTCCTTGATTGTATCATCTACGGATATTTTAAAAATTATTTAAGGTCTACTAGCACATTTAGGAGCCTATTCTCATTGTAACAAAACTGTAGTAATGCTTTTGTATCTCTCAACTTGTGTGATACTTGCTAATATCTTAACGTTTTCATAATATTATTAAATAATGTAATTGGAGTCTATTATCACTATAACAAAACTGTTAAAATATGTTTAAAATATAAAACATTCAAGTTGTGTACATTTTCTATATTGTTCTATTATTGCGCTGTTGTTATTTGCATGATTAATTTAATTATTGTTGTATTAAATAAATTAGTTAAACTAAACTCTTACCTACAAAATACTTGCAGTAGATTAGCGGCTATAAGTTCACATTTTATGAAAAATAGTTTTACACAAAAAAAAATTAAAAAAGGTAAACCTTCTCCACTTACAATACCCGTCTATCCTGCATTAAATCTCACATAATGAGGTTGTCTCTTACGAAGATATTTCACGTTATTTTTATTGTATCATCCCAATTAGAACATGTTGAGAACAGAACTTTTTGAAATTTTGGAAAATACCAAATAGTATCGAATATGTAAGTTTTCAAAATATTGAAAATCTCACTGGCAGGCCGATAAGAGCGTAACATCACGCGAAAAAAATGACTGGCGCGGTCATAAATAATATTGGCGCGGCAGTATTGCGTTACTGCCATTCGAATTGTGAATTGTGACTCGTGACGTTACGGGTATACGCCTTTCCCAAGTTCTTTTTAAATCTCACAACTTTGTCATTTTTGGAGATATCGAAAAACTAATTTTTTAGTCGTTACTACCTCTTTAACTATAATAAATTTCGTTAAAAAAATTGGAGACAACATCACTAGTGCTGCTTGTATTTGATAATAATTCTTAATGATTATTTTTTACATGGTTCTTTTATTAATTAAACTTTGCGGTTTATATCATGATTAAATCGAATCTTAACATCTACCTTGTATTAATATCTTGTGTCTTAATATCTTGTATCTTAATATCATGAATGTAAACACCTTGTGTCTTAATATGTTGTGTCTTAATATGTTGTGTCTTAATATCTTGTGTCTTAATATCTTGTATCTTAATATCATGAATGTAAACACCTTGTGTCTTAATATGTTGTGTCTTAATATCTTGTGTCTTAATATATTGTATCTTAATATCATGAATGTTAATACCTTGTGTCTTAATATGTTGTGTCTTAATATCTTGTGTCTTCATATCTTGTATCTTAATATCATGAATGTAAACACCTTGTGTCTTAATATGTTGTGTCTTAATATCTTGTATCTTAATATCATGAATGTAAACACCTTGTGTCTTAATATGTTGTGTCTTAATATCTTGTGTCTTCATATCTTGTATCTTAATATCATGAATGTAAACACCTTGTGTCTTAATATGTTATGTCTTAATATCTTGTGTCTTAATATCTTGTATCTTAATATCATGAATGTAAACACCTTGTGTCTTAATATGTTGGGTCTTAATATCTTGTGTCTTAATATCTTGAGTCTTAATACCTTGTATCTTTACATTGTATATCTTTAATTCGTGATTTTAAATACCATGTGTTTTAATATCTTGTATCTTGAATGTAAATATCATGTATCTTAATATCGTGTATCGTGTATGTTAAAATCGTGAATGTAAATATTGTGAATACAAATACCTTGTCTGTAAATTTTAAGTTTTAAATAACAACCTCCCGTTAGACAAACTATAAAAAAGTTGTTTTCGGGACTTTTTGCATTGTATTTTTTTCTTTTGAAAAATTAAATAAAAAAAATAAAAAAAATCTTAATATCGTGTATCGTGTATGTTAATATCGTGAATGTAAATATCATGTATCTTAATATCGTGTATCGTGTATGTTAAAATTGTGAATGTAAATATTGACAATACAAATACCTTGTCTGTAAATTTTAAGTTTTAAATAACAACCTCCCGTTAGACAAACTATAAAAAAGTTGTTTTCGGGACTTTTTGCATTGTATTTTTTCTTTTGTAAAATTAAATAAAAAAAATATATATATATATCTTAATATCATGTATCTCAACATCTTGTGCTTTAATTTTGTGTGTTTTATTTTTTTCTTATTTCAAAATCTCGTATCGTAATATCTTTTATTATAACGTCTTTTACCTTGCTCACTTGTATCTTACTCACATGTAACGTAATATCTTTTTTATTAGTATCTTGTATCTGGATGTTTTTTTCTTAATACAATATATTCTATATTAACTTCATGTATTTATTAACTTGTATTTGGTTTCTCAATATCTCGTATCTATACTATTCCACTCGCCGACAAAACAACATCTAATAAATTATATTTTTTAAACTGTTTATAATCCTTTCAAAATTTTCTATGTCTGGTATTGAGTATTTTGGTTCCTCACTCTCGGGGGATTGTATTGTCAACAGTTAAGCCAGCTTACGGTCATGGCAGCATCGCAGAACAATATGGACCTTCACCGGGCTACACTGACTTTGACGAACATAATTACCAGCCAACAACCGTGAAATTACATTATCATCTGCTTGTGATTTTAGAGGATGAACATTTGATTGGCGTTTAGTTGATTAAACCATGACCAACTAATCTTACCTAATCTAATGTGATAAAGATTTTCAAAGTGATTAAGAATTTCGTTTGGTTCAATTTTTTTAATATTTAGTTAGCCCCGAACCTCGCTAGGCCTGGCGGGTTTGTCTCAAGCACGTAACCCCGTGTGGCCACCATTGTGGCGATCTAGAAGTTGGTCGTTCTAAAAACAAAAAACGCCACACCAGTGACATCGGTCAATCAAATTTTATACACCAATAGTTCTATAGATGATTAACCTTTTATTTCCTAGTATCAGTAATAATATGTTGGTAAAGTTTTTCACTGGTAATAAGTTTCGAAGTCGATAAAAAATTAGAAGTGGCACTTCACCGAGTTTTTTGACGACTATCACCCAAAATTTTTTTCTCGATAGATGTATGTGTACATGTATGATAAAAAATAAGCCTATAAGATTAATAAAACTAAACTTTCTTGTCTTTTTCGAAATAAAATTAAAAAAAAAAACATTTAAAAAAAGTTTTTGTAACTAGAATATATTTTTTACGTACTATCCAAAACTCTAAATTTTAAGAAAATAATGCATTTAAATATTGGTTTAAAAATTATGTTAGATTTAGTACACCAAAGAAGATTTTTAATTTTTAATACAAAATTAATTCGGAGATGAGGGTCAATTTCATAACTTAATAATTCAATGAGAATTTACTCTGCACATCAAAACTTCCATCAGAAATTAGACCAGCTTTTTATACCAATAATAACTTACGACAACTTTTAATTAATTGTAAAGATAAATAACATTAAGCCATTCTGGCATCTATAAACTTAACTGCAACAATTGCCCGATAATTTATATAGGTAAATCTGCGAGAATCGTCAACATTAACCCTTAAATGCATTGTGTTGCATATCTGAAAAAAAATATTTATGCGCTTATAACTCAGTATTCATGCAATAAATAAACTCCAATGCATAGTGATGCGTAAGTGTAACAATAGGCCATGCCATCAGCAGCACCATCGAAGAATCTAAAAGAAAACGTGGACCATCGCAATATGTACCACCATAGGAGGTGAGGACTAATAATTTAGGACACTGGCCCATATGGACCAGAGGAACAGATGCAAAATGCCGAAATGAGGTGGAATTTCACAAACAATGTGTGAAAAATGTGATCTCGTCCTATGCTTTAATAAGAGGAATAATTATTTGAAAAATTTCCACTGTTCATTTTTTTATATGTTTTTAATTTCCGTATATTTTCTTCGTCTTCTGCATATCTGCAAAAAAACATTTTTTATGAATAAAATCCACAAATAAACTAACTAATTTTTTTAATTATTTTTCCCGTCATTTTCAACCTAATTTTCGCATAAAAATATTTTCACCTTTGAATTTGGAATAATCATGCATTTAAGGGTTAAAGTAAAATAACACATTGGATGTTTAACAAGTACAAGTTTTTCAGAATTTGTTAAACACTTAATTGATACTAACCATACTTTTGATAAAAATACAGGAGTACAAGTAATACATAAAAATGGAATAGGTTTACGCCTTAATAACTTAGAAGTATTAGGAATATCAAAATCAAATAAAAATAGTAATTGACGTATTTTAAATGAACAATTAGATTTTACCTAAAGTCCGATTTTAAGGATGTTCCCCTTCTTCCCCTTCCCTTCCCATACATGTTCTATTCTGATATACTGTCTCTTTTCTCCGCTTTCTCTGTCTTCATTATAATATACGAGTATCTCTGGATGTTAATTTAGTTTATATGTGTACGTTTCTCATGAAGATTGAGTTCAACCGAAACCGGTCGATAACGCATAAATATTAATCAAATAAAGTAACTGAAAACAATATTTTTTTTTAAATTTTTATATTTCTCTTACACCCGTCAAGGCTCAAGTATTTAATGAAAATTAAAATAGCGCTTTTGAGTTGGCTACTTTCCTCTTAGAACTGGAAGTAGAACTTTCCAAATAGTTTTAAAAAAGAAAGCTTTCCAATATGTGGACTACATTCAGTTGTTACTTGAAGTGTTTTTTTTTATGTTGGCTTTAAACTTAGCCATAGAAATTCACAACTCTAATTCTACAACCTGTAAATGATGAAAATATTTATAAATAACTGAATTAAAAATTACTTTGTAATCATTACTTATTAATTATTTAATATATACTCTTACATATCAACATGTTTCGAAAGCGAAGCTTTTCTCATCAGGACATACAAAATAATAAAAAAATAATAATGTCAAATATAGAGAAATGATAAACATAGAACAAAATAATGTAAGAACAGACAAATTATAAACATAAATAAAAAAAATCATTAAAGTAGGTAAGTAATTAACCAAAAATGTTAATAAAACTCATTATAAAATATTGAATATTAAATTTATATTAGAAATTCAAAAATTTTTTTTTTTATTATTTATAATAAAAATAATTTATAATTAATGAATTATTTAATTATTTTTATAAACAATAATTATTAGGCTGAAACACTCATCCAAATTGAAAAAACCTTCCGAGAAAAGATAAATGTCGCCGACAGGTCTCGAACCTGCACCCTTCTGATTGCCGGTCAGATGCTCTACCGTTGAGCTACGTCGGCTTATAATCAATCAGAAGGGTGCAGGTTCGAGTCCTGTCGGCGACATTTATCTTTTCTCGGAAGGTTTTTTCAATTTGGATGAGTGTTTCAGGCTAATAATTATTGTTTATAAAAATAATTGTTACCCTTTGCGCTATGCACAAAAATCTTGTCTTAAAAACTTTAGTTTATCAATTAATAATTTTTTTTTTATTTAATTACTTATTTTTATGGAATGTTGATGGAATATTACATCAAGTAAGAAGTAACAAATACATATTTCCACCACAACCCGTATCAAAGCACCAACTTTCAAATTTTTTTTACGATTTCCTCATTAGAACACGGACTCGTCCTCTGACGTAGATTTGAACAACTTAAATATACTTAGATATTATTATTGTATCTGTTAGTGAATAGATAGTTTGTAGGTAACATTTTCTTTACTTCTAGGCGGGTTCAAATAAAGGCAGTATAAATAGTGCTAAACTTACAAAACGGCTTCACATTCATGGCAAGTGTTATGAGATGTGCAAAGTAAACATTGGGAGGAAAATGCATTTCCTTTAAAATGCATTTGTCCAATCCGAGCGATCAGGATCGCACGAACGTTGGTGGATCTCCCATTTCCTTTTGAGAAATGAGGAAAATCACTTATCATTAAACCGACCACGTTTTCATGGATATTAGAAGGGTGTGGATTCAAGAGATATTTATAATTTTTTTGATGAAACAAAAAAAAACACATAGGATACTTGTTTTGTACGGTGTAAATGGAGAGTGTAATTTTTAATAAGAGATTCGAAGCTGACAAAGATTATATCGATAATAAATAGGTAAAACGCTTTACGTCACTATTTTTGGGAAGGTTACTGTCAAGTGGTGTCAGATATAATAATTTTCAAATTATAATATGGTAAAATCATTTTAATTGAAAAAGGGTATTTTCCATACTAAAGACTATATCTTAGTGAAACTTTTTTTGTTATTTTTTGAAAAAAACTGTCAGCGAAATGTAATAAATCTTACATCTCATCATATGATAAATTGAGAAGCAATATTTTTTGTAACTTTCATGTAAAAAATCAAGATTAAAAGTTAGTTTTACGAAAATCTACATATTAGTTTTTATCGTCTCCTGTAAAGTTTCCATTTACTGGCTTAAAGGGTTTTACCTATGTAAATAATAAACCGTAATAATTTATCTTGGACAATATCGACTGTGAAGTACTACATTGTAGATATTAGTAAGTAGCAAAGAAGATACTTACCAAAATCTATAATGCTTTTTTTTTATAAAAACCTGTTTGCAATGAATTATTTTGAGAAGGAAATCCATTTTTTGTTATTTTATTGAAAAAACATGGAAATAACACAATTTTTAAAGTTTTTTTTTTATTATGTTGAAATGACCTAGTCAATAATTTTATACATCCTACTTGCATCAAATAGGGTCATTATTATTTTTCTACATGCTGTGTATTATAAACACCATCCAAGATTGAACCTTGTCAGACCTCTGGATCATCTAAGAAATCAGCGAAATTTTCGACCCTAGGTTAGTTTTTGTCAATTTCGACCTCAAAAAACTATTTTTTTCGACATAAAAGACCGAAATGTTTTTAAGGAAGACTAAATTTTCTACAATTTTAATAGTGTCCGAGTAAGGTTTAATAGTTTTCGAGATACAGATATTAAAATTTTTCAGATTTCCTCATTTTTAGCCATTTTTAAGAGTTTTTGTGAATTTTGGCTGCGTAGTAATAATTATTTAGCATAGATTGTTGCACATTTAAAAAAAAAAATTATAATAAAATAAACTAAATTTCTACAATTTGAAATGAAAAACCCCTCTGTAGACTTAATAGTGTCCGAGACAAAATAAAATATAGTATTTTTTCTCCTTTTTATACTATTCTTTTGTAATTTTTTTATCCTGAATGTCTGATTTTTCGGAAAATTGCATATTTTTAAAGTATATTAAATTTGCTACATTTTGTAATGAAAAAAAAAACTTAATACTATCTGAGACACAGCTATTTAAAATTATACAAAATTTTCACATTTTGTCATCATCAAAAACTACTCTATTTAAAACAAAGTATAGAATGACCTTGGAAATTGATAAAAACTAAAAAAAAGATCGAAAAATTTGCTCTTTTTTAAAAACCTGCTAAACCAAATTTTGTAGTTTATCAGCAGTGACTTATTGACAACATTTTATACATAATACGGAACATTAAAAATATATACATATATACATCGTTAATGCGATGATGTCAAATTATTAACCGGTGTAGATTAACATTTTTGAAAAAAGAAAACAGAGCTTTTAAGTACGTGTAAGAGTACAATAGAGAGAAATATAATGTATATATTAAGAGAAAGTTAAAAAAAAAAAAAAAATTATAAGAGAAAAGAAAAAAAACTAACCAAGAAGTGTTAATATAATGAGGTTAAAATTTTCCCAAAGAAGTAATTCCAAATCGGATAGTGGATTTAGCCAGCGATAAGTAAATTAATTTTACAGTAGGTACTTATAGGAACAAAATATTTTATTTTATAAGCCCTACCCACAATGCCTAGCTCGTACCTACGAGTGCGAGTGAGCATGCACATTGCACATGTCCCCATATACACCAGTTAGAAGGGGACAGAAATATATTCATTATTTACATTGTGAGGACACAAATATCTATCATGCAAATAGTAATAATTACTCATAAGTAATTTTATTACTGTAATTTTTACAAAATAAAATATTTTTTCTTGAATTATAATCATATTTCGACAAATATTGATTATATCGACACTTGGGAGTGATGTTATTAGATTGAGCAATTATGAAACCATATTCAACTATACCTCACTCTACCAAGTTCCCCACCTCCCTCCCCCCAACCCATCCCTTTGAAGGGTGTTCCGCCACCTTAATTTGGGCGGACTTTGCGTTTTCATTTAAACTGCCAAGTTGAATATACGATAAAATTTTTATGAATCCAGTAATTTTGTCATTTATTTCATGAATTTTGGGTCTATTTTTTTTACTACATTATGTTAAACAAAATAATGGTATTAAAATGCAGCTTAAAATAATTAAAATAGCACCGTTGAGTGATTCGAGGTCGCTTTAAATTGGTTGTAGTATAAGATGGCAGCCCTTTCTGAAAAAGCGTGTTTTATTTTACTCAATTTTCAAAGGCTTTTGACCTCAGAAAGATCTTTGTGTTGAAGTTTTAAAAATACAATTCAAATGACAGCGATCAAACAAACGACGTGTTAAAATTTGTAGATTTTACAGAAGTTCGGATAAGTCCAAACTCTTTTATGGAACACTCTTCATTTCACTTCAATCTGCCAAATTTTCGTTAAACGTGTTTTCAAAGCCGCCTTGCCATTTTAGTTGTACTAAAAACACTCATATTTTTAAAAATTCATTATTATATGTGGCGCCCGAGGAATCTCCACCCACGTACGAGCGTAAAACTGAACAGACCGGGCGCTCGGAAATATCCAGACGTGAGACTTTTAAAATGAAAAACGTGTGAGAGATATTAAATGCAGTCAGGATGCTGGGTCCTGTCCTCGTCATCGCTCAAGGAAGGTGCTTGATATATCCCCAACTCCTCTTTGTCTAATTCAATCCATCTGCTGCAGTTGATGGTGTTCAAATAAAACGCTTAGCTAGAAGCTGGAGAGCTTTGAGGTAATGCTGAAGAAATTTCTCGCAAGTTTATGAGTTTATTTTAATTTTTTCATAGTACTGCTTCCGTTTTATCAAAGGTACTGCAAAATATGAGAATTAGTTTTCCTCCTGGAACTCACTGAATTGTCGACTTGCTCTCTTTGGAATACTGAGATTTTTCTTGAAGTTTTATATCCTGTAATTTAATATGACTCGTGTTTTTTGTTTAACTTCTAATACTAACGAGTGGGAGCGTATTACAAAGCTTGAAAATGTGTTAAAAACATAAAATATATCGCACTTTTTTTTTTGCTTTTTAAGTGGACTAAATGAGATATTATAACATATTTATGTTAATGTAAACTGATAGTAAAATGTTTGATTCAACTGAAATACTTAAGATTTCTGGAATTGTGTCATTCTCGAGAATGAAAAAAAAACCAATTTTCACAATAACAAAGAGAAATTCTGCATTTTTTCAAAATACAGAAAAAAAATTCACATTAACGATTTTTGTAAAAAAGTCTTGCTAATACTTTGCAATACTTATATTGCTTTGAGCAGTAATAAAAAATATTATTAATTTCATTAAATATGCAAATACTGCCAGACCTAAGTATTGTGATGCTTAATAATAATATTTATTAATTAATAATATATAATTTAATAATTATTTTTCAGAGTGGAAGATACTCTCAGTATCGCCCTGGTGAAAGACCACCATTCAGAATTGAAACGTTACTTGAAATGGCTTTTAGCTGCGTTTGGTGACCAGATTTGAATAGCCAGGTATTTACTTACCTTCCTCTTCCCTTCTCCTTCCCTTCCCCAATGTCTTCAGCCACACAACATTCCCCAATTCGGGATGCCATAGTCTCACTGGCTCCAGGCTGTTGGGAGCAGTTGGGACTCTTGTGGGGTATTCATATAAAATAAAATAATTATGATAATGTTTTAATATCTTATTTTTTTAAAACAAAATAATAAATAATGATATCCTCACCGGGATTTACCATGCTGAAGATTTCATATAGAAAATATTAAATTACATTATATTAAATTGAGATTTTTTTTTTAAGTGAGGTGTTTTAAGTGCAGTTGAGTGGTTTCGGTGTTAGTCTGTATTCGGTGTTAATATATTTTCTATTTCAGATCTTCCAATGTAACGTAATTAGGTTGATGATCCTTATAAAACCTATTTTGCATATGTGATAAGAAACACTGATTAATAAAACGATGATACATTTAGTTATAGGGTAGTATTCAGTGGCGGCTCGTGACTTTTGAGTGAGGTAGAGCGCTAAGATTGAAAAATACGACGTTTTTTATGTTGCTGAAGCTGAAAATGATTTTTAATTTTTTCAAAATTTCAATTTTTTGTATGGAGATTTAGATGGTACCTAGCATCTAAATTACTACCACTCAAAAGTCACGAGCCGCTACTGGTAGTATTGATATAAAATAAGCGAATGAACTAAGTTTGGTGAACCCACTTCAAATCTCTCGATAACTGTCCATTTTGTGTATTAATAATAAATGCTAACAAAATCACACGTTAGCCACTATTGCAACTTCACGTCAAATCATGGAAACCACATCACCACGTGTCACGAAGTTTGGCAAACGTATCCAGGATATGTTAGAACCAAGCTTAAAATTTCCCACCTTCTCAATATTAATATTTTGTGATCTTCCATTTCGCACGCTGACTTTCTTTCTTATCATGTGGTTCTAATACAATTTGCTTTAAAAATACATTCAAGTAATCCAAAAACATGTTTTCATTGAATAAAATTGAAATGCGTCTCCCGGCAACTTTGCTCCCTTTTAAATCAAATATTGATACAATATGAGTGAATAAACATACATATAAATCCATTGCATTCATTACATTTATCACTGGTTTTTTAAAAATTTAATTACTTAGTACCTATTTAATTAAATTATTTTACCGATTTCAGTTTTGCAAATGTTTTTGTTACTACTGAATATTTACATTACTGTCATCTAAAAAAACCTTACCGGACGAATACAATTATTGGGTACTTGTGTGTTTATATGTTGGAATGGTTATTTATTGATGATGATGATTGTTTGTTTTTGTGATATGTATTCACTTAAAACCGTCACTTAATTGACTTCAATACAGGCTCAGGTCCTGGTGAGGTTAATAATTGAATTATGAAACAGTAATTTCTAATATGTAAAGAAAAAGTTGATACGATTAAAAAAAATATATCGTTTTCACATCCTATTTACGACATTTTAAATAGGTAACTTTAAATAAGTAAAGGTAACCTCGGGTCTTTTTATATGTATTGACAGCAATTATGAAGCTGCCATATTAATAATTTAACAATTTTTGCATTTTCAGAAGCTGTCATTGTTTAGAAAATAACTTCGGAGTGCTTTTAAATTTAAGTCTGGATCCAATTTGTGTAACTGCATAAACAGAAGTGGGTGAAATCTGATCGAAAAATAATTTGACTTCCTACATTTTCCTCTGCACGTTTACTTCTTATCCAATTCGTTGACCTTGAATTATTTAATGAACCCAACTACTTGCTCACTTGTATATTTTTTATTGTACTGCACTTTTTTATTCTGATTCGTAAATTTTTTACAAGTACTCGTGTTTATATATTCACATATAATATTAAAAAAAACATACGAGGTGTGTTCAAAAGAAAAGGTGAATTTTAAATTTTCGCGGGCTGTGTACATTCGATTATCGATTTTTTTTGTTATGTTGGTACACATATGTTTATCATATGTTAGCATTATCATTCATTTTAGATTATTGGTTTGTTTTTGACAACTGGAAAGGTTAGTCACGTTTTTGTGTGTTCTTCGATTTTTTACTTTGGAAAAAATGGATCAAAGAATATGTATTAAATTTTGCGTTAAAAATAGAATAAAGTGCTCCAACGCACTTAAAATGTTGACTGTGGCATTCGGCGAGTCTACTTTGTTTCAAAAAAGTGTTTAAAGTGGTACAAGCGCTTAACAGAAGGCCGAGAAGATGTTAATGACGATGAGCCTCCTGGAGTTGCAACCACGTCAACAAACAAAGAAAACATCGAAACAGTGAAGTAAATGGATTTGGAAAAGCGTCGAATTACTATTAGAAAAGTTGCAGAGGATGATGGCATATCAATCGGCTCATGCCATGCAATTTTCTCGGATGTTTTGGGCATGAAACGTGTGTCCGAAGTTTGTTCCGAAATCACTAAATTTTGAGCAAAAGCAACGTCGCATTAGTATCGCTCGGGAGTTGTTGAATGACGTCAACGGCGATCCAGATTTGCTCAAAAGGGTAATAACTTGTGATGAAACGTGGGTATATGATTATGACGTCGAAACCGGGCCCAATCATCCCAATAGAAGCGGCCAGAAGAGCCAAGACCGAAAAAAGCACGCCAAGTTCGATCAAATGTGAAGGTTTTGCTTACTGTTTTCTTCGATTAGAATGGCGTGGTGCATCATGAGTTTTTGCCAACAGGTCGTACAGTTAATAAAAAATACCACAAGGAAGTTATGCAACGTTTGCATGAAGCAATACGGCTCAAACAATCGAAATTGTGGAAAAAAAATCATGGATTTTGCATCACGATAATGCACCTGCTCACACATTATTATGAAAAGGAGGTTAGGGAGGTGGGAAAGGCGAAGGTTAGGTTTCAAGGGGATGTAATGTGAGACAATTATATCGGCAAGACTCACCCTGGAGATGGCCTCTTGAGAAGCCTTGTCCAGATATTGGTTAGCTCAGATCGGCAGCAGCAAAAGGTTCTCACGCCCAGGGCAGTGAATCGACACAGTCTTATTGGGTTTGAGGTTGTTTCTAAGGTACGTTAAATGAAGCGAGGAAGTGTTTTCAAGCTCAGAGTGTATTGTATGAGTAGAACAATCATAGTAGGTTAGGAACAATCGAGTAGTTAGTAAAAAAGTCCTTTTCTAGACATGATTTTAACGTAAAATTCTCTCTTTCTGATTTTAATCTCTAACCGGGAATAGCAAGTATGACAAAGGCTAGTACAACACATTAAGGGGAAATGCAAAATCAACTTACATGTGGGGACTTGTGAGCAGAGTGGCTGCTGGCGGGATCACCAGAGCTGGACATCTCCACACTGACTTTAAATGGACTTTGACTGGCAAGTCACCATGTTGGGTGGTTTGCAGTAAACGGCACGACTAGCTACGGGCTTCAACCCGCATGCATAATACGTTGCCTAACAGATTAGTAACACAAAATGGCGACCTCTTTTCAGAGACGCTGTTGGCAGTTTGCTGCCCGGACGGAAAGTGAAGCGCGTGGGCCGTAGAAGCGGCCGCCAAGCCGCCGTGGCGCTCGCGTCGCTTCCTCCTGCTTTGCTATCGGACAGGCCAATGTATGATCTGATTGGTTTAATTTGAGCGTTAAATCACCTGATTGGTAAGTTATATCGGGAAATGTTGCAATTGCTTGCCCAGCTTATTTGTTAAGACGAGTAGCTAGAACTTAACTCAGGGCCATCCTTTCGTTACTTAACTACATCAATGCTTGTTCGTGATTATTTGGCCAAAATCAACACCGTTATCATGCCCCAACCACCGTATTCACCAGATTTGGCTCCCTGCAACTTTTTCCTGTTTCCGAAACTGGAGAGACCAATGAAAGGAAAGCGTTTTGCCACAATTGATGAGATAAAGTCACAATCGAAGAACGAGCTGATGGCCATACCGAAAAGCGCATTCCAGAAGTGCTCGAGGATTGGAAGAAGCGCTGGCATAAGTGGATTATATCTGAGGGGAATTACTTTGAAAGGGAGAAAATGGATATTGATGAATAAATAATACTTTTTGAAAAAAATCAAAATTCACCCTTTCTTTTGAACACACCTAGTATATTCAAACATATACCTACCTATTATTTAAAAAATAAGGTTTTTCGGTACCTCGTCTTAAAGTTTTTTGATCGCCTGATAGTTTACTGAATTGATAAAAACCTTTTTTTAAATTTGGTTATTACTTATAAAACAAATATTTATTTATTACAAAAAATTAAATAATTATAAGAACATATTTTTTTAACTTCCTATTGTTCTACTCTAAGATGAGCTCCAGTAGCTCGTAGTTGTGGGAGGAATATTTAGATATTACACTATTAAAATTTTTATTAAATAATGTTTTAAAAATCAAAGCTCATTATTAAAATAAGGGAGATAATTCGCTTTTAGAATTGTTTACATTTCAAAGTTTCGGTTACATTAATTTTGTTTTTGGATAATAATGTATTGCACCATCTTATTTTTTTAATATGAATACCGCACAAGACTCCCAACTGATCCCAACCATCTGGAGCCAGTGAGACTATGGCATCCCCAATTGGGGAATATTGTGAGGCTAAAGGTATTCGGGAGAGGAAGGAAAAGGGAAACAGGAAAGTGGGGAAATACCTGGCTATTCAGATCTGGTCACCAAACAAGGCTAAAAGCCATTTCAAGCAACGTTTCAACTCTGAATGGTGGTCTTTCACCAGGGCGATACTGAGAATATCTTCCACTCTGGAACGTGCGCAAATATACCATATATTATTTTTAAATGAAATATTTGTGAAACAACACAGATTAATTAAATACAATTTACTTGCGCACGCCGGGATTTGAACCCGCGACCTTCGGATTCATAGTCGAGAGCCTTACCTCTCGACCATGGATATACCTAAATACAAGTACTTGTCCTGTGCCTTATTTGTACTTAGCATTGGGATGACTATTAAACCATTCCTTTAGAATCTATTGCTTATACTATCAGTGGAGTGAATTTTATTGATGAAATTTTTTTTGTAAATTTGATATGTTTTTTTTTTTTTTAAATATATTTCATTTGTGTACATTATATCGTATATACTTGATATTTTGGGTTGTGCATTGCCCAAAGGATATCCCACGCAGTCACTTATCATCCGTTAAACGACAATTGAAAAAAGTGAATATTCTGTTCATGCCTATAACGCAATAATAAATACAATATAAATCGAATTTCTTTCGAACAACGCCATATAATACTCGAAAGAACATATTTTCATTCCCTAAAAGAATTCGTACTTCATGCTTACTAATGCCACAATAATGGAGAAAACCCCGTGTAAATCATAACTAGATTTAAGATTCTATCAACAAAGCCATGTTTCATACTGAGCACATGTTTTTTAATGATCATATTTTCCTGTCCTGAATACAGTGGAAGAGTAGAGGAGTGCAGCACCGGCTCATCCCAGGAAATTTTCCTACCACCTCGTGAAGAATGGTTCGTCTGGACTGTCGCAAATCCCATAAAATGAAATGGAAATTTTACCAACAAAGAAGCCGCCTGAGATGCACATCGCTAAAACTGGATTTACAAACCGTATTTGTTTCTGGTATAAAATTAAATTTCCACCTTTCCACAATTTGCAAAAATTATGAGGTTGTCAATATAATTTTTATGAAATAGTCTTTGCATGAAACTATCTGTTTGATTAAAAATAGTCACGGTTAATTCAGAAAACATCGAATAATTTGTCAATAACCAACTGCATGCTTTTTATCGAAAACACAAAAATTTAATATTTTTTTACTTGCTAACTTTGGCAAACACCCCGCATAATCAAAATACTAGAGCAATGCAAATAGACAAGCTAAATTTACCAAAGTGTAATACTTCTTTTGGACAAAGAAGCTCTGAATTTTTAGCTGTAAAGTTATACAATAAATTTCTACCTAATATTGAACAAATTATTTCAAGTCCAGCAAAACTTGGCTGAAGGAATCAACAGAAGAAGAACTGAGTAGTATTCTTAAAATAACGTCAAATAAACTACTGGAAATACCGTACCTTAAAGTTCAAGGATAGAAGTCTCTGAACACCCCCTTATTCATAACCTAGTCAGTCTCAGCACAAGATCCCCCAGTGAGGAGGACTAAGAAAAACATTCCATAATGTGTATGCATTTTTTATATTTATACCTTACTTTACTTCTGAAAATGACAAAATTATATAGCAATTTTCTAAACAGATATTGTCTGACGAGGCGGATAATGTATATGTGCGTAGGAAAAAAAAACGCACTACAAAAATTATCTCTGGTCTATTAAACTCAGTTGCGGTGGACCGTTTCACATATACAAACCAAATTAAATTCGCCGTAATCCGAGTCAAATCAAATGGTAGGTGAACTCATCAAATGAAATTACAACTGCCACAATATTGTCGTAAAATTTGATTAAAATGAATTAATAATCATAAATAATTTGCTAATTATAATACCAGGGCAAACGTTTTGCATGTACGCTATTTTGCAAAAGTAGTTCCAGTTTTAATTAGTTGTGCAGTAACCGTTTGGCGATCTTATACTAATTTTTAAATTAATTAATTTAAAATAAATTATGTTAATAATACACGAGAGTCCTAACTGCTCGTAGTCAGTGGCGCTATGGCTTCACAAATTGGAAGCCATTTCAAGTAACTTTTCGATTTCGAATGACGATTTTTCACCAGGGCGATACTGAGAGTATCTACCACTCTGGATTCATTTAATAAACTGAATTCGTTAATTTCTGAGGAAATTCGGTGGTTCGGAGGTGAAACTCTAACTACTTCAATAGCAGCGCCAATATTAAATGAAATTACTTACCAATTGAAGGATAATGAACGGAAATGGTTTAACACTTATGAAGTCTATCACAAAGCTTGTCAATCGCAAAGTTAGAGGATCGCTGGCGTTCTTCGCTTGATTATCATTTATTGATGATGAGAGTGCCTATGTTAAATACGTGATTTGTTCGAGAAAGGCGATTGTTTGTTGTGTTATTGGTGTCAAAATGGTTAAATATTACAAAAAAAAATCATTAACTTGACCTGCTAATATAGGCATTTATAGCATTTAAATTAGGAACAATTTAGAATGCTTTCTGTTACTTCTCTAAATTAAACCCGCAGACTTGATTATTTTTGGCGATATAGTTGGTTGAGGTTTGTTAGTTTCCCCCAAGTTTTTCCTTCCTTCACGAGTTGACAGCGGAAAAATTGCGGTGGCGTCTTTTATGCGTGGATTCGAAACGTCATAGTAAATAATGTTGCACTTTTTGTGTCTAAAATGAAATCTCTATGCAAGCGAGCGGAATGTGGTTTAGTCACTGCGGCGGGAGCTATTCACTCTAACAGAGCAACAGTATATGGCGTTTATTTCCAGTGTCGGGATGTGGTAAAAACTGTAATAATAGAAAAAAAATATTTCTCTTACCATCGCCAGAAATTGATTATTTAACTTATCTTGTAGAGCGATTGAGATTAGTCTTAGGTTGTATTTCACCACCTCTGTGTAAACTGTCGATTACTAAAATACCTATTGAACACATAACATTATTAAATTTGATCTTCTCCAAATTAAAATAGTTCTACGAAATAAACACAATCACAATTAATAAGTCGATTAGCGTTGCTCGTAGAGCAACAAATAAATATTCTTATAATGAAGCTTTGGTCACAGATTATGTACGTCAAGTAGAGAGTAGTGGCTGAGTTGGCTTCGCGTATGGGTCCTACCCAGACGTTCTAAGTATGATTTCTCAGTTCGCTAAGTCCCTCCATCATGACACAAGAAACATTTACCGCTTACTGTGATGGCAACAGGAGTTTTAAAATATGGTTAAGTTATTCGTGACCTGAGACTGTATATCGCTCTTTTAAAAAAATAATTTCTGTATAAACTCAATCAATGATTAATTGTGGTCGCCAGTTTACCCCCATGTTGACCCTGTGTAAAATCAATTTATAAAAAAAAAACAGAAAAGGGCAAATAAACTCAAAAATCAAATCAAAACCTGGCACAAAGAAATGAAACAAAATAACTTAGAAAAGAACTTCGTAGGAGGTTAAAGAAACAGTTTTTTTTTTAAATAAAACCAAGTCCGCCTCAGCACAGGAACCCCTAGTGAGTAGAACTAAGAAAAACATTACAAATTGTCTTATTAGCTTTGTAATTTTTTTAACTAAATGGAAAAAAAAGATGTATTGAAACTAAACATAAAAAAAGTTATTAATTGATAAACTAAAGTTCTTAAAAACTTAAGACAAGATTTTTGTGCATAGCGCAAAGGGTAACAATTATTATTTTTATAAACAATAATTATTAATCTAAAACACTCATCCAAATTGAAAAAAAAAAAAACCTTCCGAGCAAAGATAAATGTCGCCGGCAGGACTCGAACCCGCACCCTTCTAATGTCCGGTTAGTTAAAAAAAGTTAGTCAAGAGTTTACTCAGGGGTAGTGAAATACTCCCGGTAGATGAACAGAAGAGATATGAGGATAAAAGCGTATTGTAGGCATGTCCGTATGCCCGAAGCAAGTAAATGTTTGTTTCACTCAGGGAGAAATTGATTAAATTATTTCTTGAACAGAAAAAGTCAAAGTCATTGCCCTGTTTGTGATCTATATCGGTCTTATGTAATTTGGTGACCAGATTTTTGTTCTAAATCTGTAGATATCACACTTCTAATAACATTAATTTTATAATTTCTTCAAAATAATAGTATTCATCTTATTGCGTCGTTATTAATAAATGCGACATGTTTCGAAACTTGTTTCAACAACATGTTTCAAAAGCGATACTTTCTTCATCAGGAATATATAAAATACTAGTAGTATAGAATACCAATACTAAAAGCATCGCTTTCGAAACATGTTGATATGTATATATTAATAAAGTACTTAATACAAAGTGATTTTTAATTCATTTTATATCATTAATTTTACTCGTTTATTCGGGTGGTGAAACATCGTTTAATCCTATTACGATTGAGGATATCTGAAAATAATTTAAGGCCAATAAAAGCGTGGAAAAGCTTGCTAAAGAGATGCTCAGATGGTTTGGTCCTTCAAGAGAAAGGAGGCTAGGAAGAAAAATGGTTATGTGGATTTTCTATATAGGTTCTTTGTTTAATTATAACGTATGGGGTACGTTATAAAATAATATTTGTTGTACATTTTTGCAGCGTGGCATTGTATGTTACAAGAAAAAAGGCGGTGGTGTATAATTGTCATTCAGGGTAATACGATGAGACGATAGAAATGGGGAGGAATAAACAATTTCTGAAATCTCCTTAAAAAATAGCACAACTGAAAAGATAATCTATCGTTTACAAAAACATTATTATCGCATTTAGATAAAACCGTAAATCTAATGAAATACCATGAAAATATTATTCATAATTGTTTCCAGGTCTTAGAGGACGGTTAACATTCTAAATCTTCTAATTAAAATTTGAATAAAGAAGAAAATCTCATTAAGCAACTCATCCGTATAAGGCAGTGGTGGATCATGTACACAATACACGTTTCACACAAAATATAGGAATGATAGTGCCAATATTTCAAAATAAATATGGTCAACGAACCCTTGAATACATTGTACCATTTATATTTAACAAATTGCCGTACGAATTTTTAAAAAATTGTCCTATGATGAAATTCTCACTGATGTTAAAGTGTTGGCTTTTGGAAAGTAACTTTGTGTATTGATGGTAACAAATATGACGGTCTCCTTGGTTGTATAGCTCCTAGATATCTGGTGTATTTACTGTTACTATTATATTTAAGTCTATCCTCATTGTAACCAACCTGTACTGCTGTTTTATGTATATATTGTTTAAATTTTTATTTCTTAATCTATTTAATACTCACAGATGCTTTGATATTTCTGATATTTACGTAATAGTTATATTTTTGTAATATTAATGTTTTTATAATGTTGATATTTTTAAAAGTATTGATGTTTTTATAATATTGATATTTTTATAATATTGATACTTTTATAATATTGGTACTTTTATAATTTTGATATTTTTTATGATATTGACATTTTTATAATATTATTTAAATCGGTGTTATAAAATTGGACTCTAGTATCTCAATAACAAATCTGTAATGCTTTTACCATTATTTTTTCTCTTTAATTTTTTTTTTCAACTTATGTACAGCACAAGATGCATGCGCCTAAATATAATAATTTTTGCCCTACATTTGTATGATGATTGTAATTTATTGTTGTATTATATTATATTGTTGAAATAAACTCCTGCTGACAAGCTACTTGCAGTGGCTTAGCTGGTATAAGTTCCCACTGTATATAATTAATATTATCTTTCATTCCATCCAAACGGTATGCAAAATAATGTATTCACGTCGGGGTCACCAATATTGTGATCGAGATTGTGTACATGTTAACCTGCCGATCGCTAAAGGATGCGGAGGATATATGGAATATATAAATAATAAAATTTGTAATTTAAACAGATTCATTTTATTTAACACAAGTCACAAACGATGTAATCAGAAATATTTTGGAACACGAAGTCAATAGTCCGAAAAAGTCACTCGATGCCGAACGCGGTTGGTTTTAAAGATAGTTCAGTTGGTAAGATCTCGTTGTAATGCGCATGCGTCTAGATATTTATCAGTGTAGCCACTAGTTAAATATTGCCAGTTTATAAATACTGCTTTAAAATAACGTTATTAATAGTTCCCACATAAGCATAAAATAAGAGAGAAAAGTTCACTCTATATTACCTGTGATTAGGTACTTCAAAGGATTATTATTATTCTTCGTACCTTACCAGTTTTTGAAACATCCCTATATCCAACAACAAAGTAATATACGATTTTATTAAAAACTAACTGATGTGTACCCGGCCTTGGTATGTGTGCTCGGGTTTATATAAAGTTATGAAGTTGTGAAGTTGTGAATTCTTGCTTGTCATTAGGGTGCCATAATTGATTTTACAGCGAAAGTAACTATCTCCAAATAAAGAAACTTTCAATTGAATAGTTTATTTCAATCGAAATGTTTATTTTTTCAAAATATATCTAAAGTTCTCAAGTAGGTACTCGTGTTTTCCATTTTAAAAATATTCTACCGAAAAAACCTTCTTTTGAATATGCAATCTGTTGCTAATCAGAATGTTAACCTTAATAAAACATGGCGGGTTCAATGTATTTCATACTAATTTTAAAACGTTTTGGTAACAGTTTTACATATTGGATTTCATTAAAACTACTCTCTAAACCTTCCGGGCACTAATAAAAAAAACAGTCCTATTTTCAGCGAAACCGCTCCAATGATTTTTAAGAACATTGAAGACAAATAAACTTACAAACTTACATTGATTTTTAAATATATAGATAAAAATAAATATATAATATGTTAACAATAGTACAGCATAAAATAAAGGTGAAGGAATTTCGACCAAATAATAAAATAATGTTTAGTTTTTACAATAAAACAGAGAAAAATATAAAGCAGTTGTGTAAAATTAATTATGGTAATTAATAATTAAAGAAAACACAATTGTTTAATATTGAAACAGCTTTGGATACGATTTCTTTTTCCCATATCTTTCCTTCCTTATTACTCACCTCTCCACAAATTCCATTCCCTACCTACCAGATGGATTCATCCAGAAGAAAGATTATCGACAACCTTGGCATTTGCATTTTCTATTCACAGCGGATTGTTTCCTTGTCGTCGTGAACGAAATCTCATCATCGTTTTTCTCATTATTTCAAAGCGTTTCGATACTAGTATCTGTGTTGTTAAAACCCCACAAAACAATCACACAAGTGGAACGGGAGATAGAGTGCCACCAGCCGCTGGAGCCCATGCTGTTTGGATTTCAAGGTAAGTCTTTATTCCTTTGTTCCGTTCCTGAACACTATCTTCACACGATCAAGCAACGTGGTTATAAATAATTTATAGTCCACTCGAATCATTTGAGCGTCCACAACTATGTTTGTGGAAAACAGAAAAATATTAAATTTTTAATAACAATAAAATACCGCTAGTTTAGTTTGAGTAAATATTTCAATTTTAGTTGAATTTCATGAATATTTTCTAGAATTTTTAGATTTAAAGGAAGATTGTTAAAGTAAGTTCTTCCTAGATTGTAGTATTTTGAGTATACTTAGTGTTTAATTTTAGGATTTTATTGTTGATCCGATATCATGAGAATATATTAATTTGTAAGTATTATGAGGTTTATAACTAATGGGATTGCTGCAAGACATAAAATTGAAACTATTTTTTGTTATTGTTTTTTTTTTTTTTTTCGGTATTTTTTTTTCTATAGTATTTTATGGAAGAAAACTGAAATATTAAAGTTTGATTGTAAGAAATCTCTAATTTTTATTTGATTACAATGTATATAAAATATTAGAATTAGATTTTATTTCTAACATGAGGTAACTTGCGTTAAATATTGAAAAAAAGTTTCAGTAGTACATATCCCGGCGTGCGCAAGTAAATTTCATTTAATTAATTTGTGCTGTTCACAATTAATTTATTTAAAAGTAATATATAGTATATTTGCACACGTTCCAGAGTGGAAGATACTCTCAGTATCGTTCTGGTGAAAGACCACTACTCAGAATAGAAACGTTGCTTGAAATGGCATTAAGCAGTATTTGGTGACCGGATCTGAATAGCCAGGTATTTTCCTCGCCTTCCTCTTCCCTTCTTCTTCCTCTCCCCAATACCTTCGGCGTCACAACATTCCCCAATTGGGAATGCCACAGTCTCACTGGCTCCAGACTGTTGGGAGCAGTTGAGACTCCTGTGCGGTATTCATGTAAAAAAAAAAATGTCAGAAGTCAGGAATAATAGAAGAGAATGCATGAGACACAGATCGAGTTGTTTGGCGGTCCATCCTTTCTGTCTACCCCTGCGGAGAAACGGCTTGATGGTTAGTTAGTTAGTTGTTAAAGTAAGTTATTCCTAGATTGTGGTAAGTATTTTGACTATGCTTGGTGTTTTTGTTGCTTGGATTTTAATGTTGATTTGATATCTTGAGGATATATTAAGTAGTAGGTATTATGAGGTTTATAACTAATGGTATTACTATATAGCAAGACATAAAATTATGACAATTAATTTAAAAAAAAAAAATTATTTCCGGTAATTTTTTTACAATGGTTATGTAAGTCTTACAAAATTGAAATATCTAGGTTGAGTGTAAGAAATCTCTCATATTTACATTTTTATTTGATTACAATGTACATAAAATATTATTATTAGTTTTTACTTCTAACATTAAGTAACTATGTCCCTCCCCAGGAAATAATATTATGTATATGTCCCTCCCCAAGAAATAATATCAAATATATAATAATAATAATAATTTTAAGATTTGTATAGCGCCGTTTTCGTGAAAAATCACCTCAAGGGCGCTGTAAAAATATTTCTTAACTAATTATGTACAAACAGATACAGAAAAACATACTTCCCTAGCAGGTCGCTTCAGATGAACACAGTTTCATTAGAAAATTTATGAGATGATAGTTTTACATGGTTATTTGTTGATCCTTTTCTATTGATGTTACATTTATTAGAAGATTGGTGGCACAAGAAGAGTTGGTATTTATTGAAATATTTATAATTTTTAGAACTGGAAAGTATTCATAAAATGAATTTTAGGACTCGAAAATATCTATAAAATGACATTAAAAAGCGTAAGAAGCTTTAATAGATATTAACATTTTTTGAAATTTATTTACACTATGGTTATTTATTTGCAGTGTTGCGGGCTGTGGACGCATTTACGCACAGATGCGTGATTTTTATTTATTAATTTATTTAATGACTTTAGGTAAGTACTAACCGGCTAGCCTAGCTAAGCAATTTACAGGTGGATTTCTTCAATTTATGGATACGATTATCTGAATAGATGTGATTTAAGTTTAGTTCTGAATTCTGTTGAGTCTTTGATAATTCTTAAGTCACGCGGCAGTTCATTCCAGGCTTTAGATCCTGACGATCACCGAACTTAGTATTAGGTGTGCGCTTTGATTCCTTCAACCTGCCGATAGCTGATGACGCTGCTGACCTAAGGGTGGACTGCCGTGAGTTGGTATTTTCGGGAATACACAGTTCTGATAAGTAAACCGGAGCCATTCCGTTAAGTGACTTAAATACCATCCAGCAGAGCTTGAACTGGATTCTTTCATGACATTTGAGCCAGTGGAGATTTTTGAGATGCTCTGAAATGTGAGAATATTTAGATACGCCGGTGATAAGTCTTGCTGCAGCGTTGATTACTGATTGCAATTTGTTAATTTGGTATTTGGGGAGATTCGCATATATTCCGTTGCAGTAATCTAGACGTGACACAACGTACGAATTGACAAGCAGTTTAGTTGCCTCTGTTGCCAGGTTTCTCCGTACTGCCTTTATTTGTTATTAATCTGTATTTATATATACATTTCCTAATTGACAAGTATGTGTTTTCCACCGAAAAAGTGTTCATCTATATACATCAAGCAATTTAATTTTGGAAGTTGAACTAAGTACAGAATATGCTTGTTATGCTAAGGGTTACTAAAATGGGAACGTTATTTTATTTTTATTTTTCCTTTGAAGGCTTTGAGCAAATATTAAATCGACTGGTTTTTAAGTTGTTCCGACGAGCTCAGCAGGAGGGGAATCTTCCTAGAAAAATAAGGACGTAGCAGATAATGAGAAGTTAAGCTGTGAAAGCAGCTGGCTTAAGAGAAAGGCTTCAGGTTTTCAGCCTTAGGTGTTGACTGATGATTTTACTGAAACTAGGGAGTTCATCTGTATTTATTTTTGATCCTTGTCTATTCAAAGACATTTATGTTTGTTGAAGCGTAAAGACTGGAGTTGGAAGTAATATTCAATTGTTGTTTCTAGAAAACGATATCATTAAAGAAAGAAAAATATTCAGGTATTTATGGGTTATCAAGAACAGACGTATTCTAGTGAGGGTCGTTACATACTTGTACATGAAAAACTGCCTAAAGACTTGCGTTTTAATCCGTACTAACTGAAGCTACTGCGTTACTAAGCTCGGCCGTCCGATCACCCTTAGTAAGGCCTATTGTTTTTTTTTATGAATATCGTACAATAGTCCCAACTGCTGCCTTAACCGTCCGGAGCCGGTAATACTATTGCATCCCCGATTGTGGAATGTTGTGAGGCTGAAGGAATTGGGGAAGGGGGGAAGGAGAAGAGGAATGTGGGTAAATACCTGGCTAATCAGATCTGGTCACGAAACACAGCTAAAAGCCATTTCAAGTAACGTTTCAATTCTGAGTGGTGGTCTTTCACCAGGGCGATATTAAGAGTATCTTCCACTCAAGTAATTATTAAATTATATATTATTAAGCATCACAATACCTGGCAGTATTTGCATATTTAATGAAATTAATAATATATTTTTATTACTGCTCAGAGCAATATAATTATTGCAAACAGATGATAAGTATTAGCAAGACTTTTTTACAAAAATCATTAATGTGAATTTTTTTCTGTATTTTGAAAAAAATGCAGAATTATTTTTTTTCATTCTCGTGAATGACACAATTCCATAAATCTTAACTATTTCCTGTGAATCAACCTTTGTCTTTCACCAGGGCGATACTGAGAGTATTTTCCACCCTGGAACGTGTGCAAATATGCTATATATTATTTTTAAATGAATTAATTGTGAAACAGCACAATTTAATTAATTATTCTTTGATCCCTTCCCACATATTTTCTTAAAAAAACGGTCAGCAACTCTTAATTAATCAAAATCTTAAATAAAATGCTCAGATTGCCGACAAAAAGACTGTAAAAAATATTTTTAAAATATTGGTATGTATAAAAATGAATTAATAATTTAAAATAATTATATTAAATGATAACAAAATACCATAAATAAATAGGTACGTAATAAATTATTTAAAAATAATAATCATCGTTATCGGCGGTGGAGCTATTTTACAATGGAGGGTTCTATCTCCAGGAAACGCATTTGGTCCATCGCTTTCTCACTCCAGTGCCTTATGTTTACCACAATTACTTTTATTCTAGGCGATTATAATCAGCTTACCTATAAAAAAGACAGGAAAATAATGAATTAACATTCTTAATAAATACCTGCCTTGGTGTGATTGATTTTAGGAACGAACAAATATATTTTTTGGTTCTTTGAGGTACACACAAATTTTTGTATAAATATTATTCATATCCTTAATACATAATTTACATTTTGTCAGTTATTTCAATATAAAAAAAGTGGCATAATTAGCGAGCTTAATTTACTGCAACTCGATTTTTTCAATGTAACTCCTATTGGCATTTGACATTTCGCAAAATACCGTACACAATAATTACACAGATCTTCAATCAAAACACTACGTAAACAACATAATCTTTATCTCTTATACTCTAATACTCTTAACACAATCAACTCATATTAATCTGAAAGTAGAGCAAGCCCCTGTCTCTCTCGACAAGGACTTCGCTCTTGGGATGAAAGTACCCTCGAAAGTTCCACTAACCAGTCTACATCATTCATACTTTATTTCTCGGTGCAAGCATCACGTCTTTGGAATCCGCTGCCTCTGATATATGATGTCCTCTCGGAAAAAAAAACTAAGGGAGCAGTTTCTGTTTCAGCAAGCTCGATTATCCCACTACGGATGTGAATCCTTACTACCCTTCTTTACTTTCTCTTACTGCCGTTGTCCTCAATATGTACATTTTTTATAAATAATCAACTCGATTTTCTCATGTTCATCACTTTTCGCTAATATTTATTCAAAAAGTTTTTTACGTATCAACAAAACTTGTCCTATTACAACAAAATGATAATTTTTTTAGAAATATTTTTAAAAACAACTTCCTTTTAAGAAAAATCGAATAAAAATAATGACCTACAATTGAGAAACGGTAAATATTATTGTAATAAATAATGCCTTCTAATAATATTTTTCAAATTTAGCATCGTCGTACAATTTTAATCAATTTCTAGAAATGTTTTTTTTTTGTCTAATAATTAAAGTTGCATTAGAGTAATTTCTCTATTGAAACAATAATAAGTCGCACTAAAGATTACACTGTAAATATTGGTGTCGTACAACATGATAGAGTAAAAGCACACAAAGTAAAAGTTTTGCAAATATAATGCATGGAAATATATTGAATACTCCTTTAAAACAAAAAATGTATAGGTTTTTATTAATAAAAAACAAGAACAGAAATTTAAAATTAGAATAGTCAATAAGTATGTATTACCGTAGAGAAAAGCATCATTTTCAATTATAAAAGTCTCTTGGAGTTGGGGTCAAAGGGTCTAAGGTTACGAAAACAGGATCGACTATGAACTCTTAACCTTTGAGTTAAGAGAAATCTCACACCCACTCGATAGTCAGTTAAAATACAGCTTTACCAAAGTTAATTTAAGCACTCAAAGGACCCTATCGAAACAATAGCAATTTACCTTCCGCGTTTAATTTAAATTCTTCCATAATGTCATTGAATTTATTCGTAAGCAGGTTTTACTGCTGGCCGCAGACAAAGACACGAACCAACTTATAATACACTAGCGCCACTAGCGGAAAACATCCCAAAGCTGTCATCCAAAAATAAAGGCATTCGGGACAATTTGTTCGGGTTGCACCACTTCACTTTATTTGATTATACGTGTATCTTTTAACTTATATATTAATCATAATTGTTGAATGTAATATTTATACACCTATACATAATAAACCATCTTCTGATTTAGGATAAGTCTTATTGTCATACATATCTCTCAGACGCCATTAAATAATATAAATTCGGGTGTGATGTGAGTTCGGAGTACGTAATTGTACGAAGCATTTGAAATTTAAAATTCGAATTAAACAACTCTCTTTTTTAGTACATATAATGAATTTATTCCGCAGTTCTTAAAACAGTTGATGGTGTAATGATCAGCAGAGATGCCTTACAATCAGCTGATCAGAGTTCAATTCTTGGCTGTGGCAATATTTTCTATATATATATATTTAAAAAAAAAAATATTTATTTTTATTCTTAATAATAATTGCTATATATGAGAGGCGTTTGTTTTTGTAGCTTTTTATTTTAAAAATAACGGTAATTACATAGGTACAAATCGGTGTTTTGACGATCCATGTCGATGTATTGCTGTCATTTAGAGTATAATGTTTGACTTAAATATCTGTTTTTATTGTCGATAATATCGGATTTATATCTTATGGTGAATATTAACACATTTAAATAGAAAACAAAGACTTAATAGACCATTTTTTACATAAGACCACGTACTTAAGTCATTTCACGAAAAATATGACACAGTGGTTTATGTCAGCGCACCGACAATATATATTTTTTAATTTAAAAAAAAAAAATTAAAAAATTGTGTCCCGTGATTTTTCAGATAATTTTATGATAAACCATAATCAAATTTTGAGGCTTAAAAAAATATGGTGAAAAAATTTCAAGATCTTTTGTTCAAGATTTATAACACGCTCTTCTTCAGGAAATATATAAAGATATTACCGAATAATAAAGACTTCAATTTGTGGAACAAGATTTCGGGCAACAATTTACTACCCCATTTTAAAGGAGCTCGTAATAATCATAGCAATAAAACATCTTTGAAAAACATTTATCTTGAAGATTTTTCGAGAACAAAGTATCTAGCGTGACTCCACTTTACACGTAAATAAAAATAATAACTTTTTACTCGAATAAGGCTCGGTAGTTACCTAGATACTCGCTGTGTGTATGAGGTATTAAATTACAGGGCGGTTTATTTTGTTTATTATTTGAATTTCGAGGCTTCTCATTATGTATTAGGGATCTTTTTTTCTATCTAAAGGAAATATTACGGGAAGAGGTTGGTTTTCTTTATAAGGGTTTTTTAATATAAGAATATACGAACGTTTATTTAATAATACACCAAGAGGAAGAATCGAGATTACAATGTATCTTTAGGAAGCGGAGGATAATATTAGTTTTTATAGTTCGGTGATTTTTCCGAAAACGAAATTATTCCGCACATGGAAAACACCAGAACGCAGATTTTTCCGCGCATGTTATATTGCGGACATTAAAAACTCCCGATATAGATTATTCGACGTAAATATCTTTAAAACAGGATTGTTGAATTTTCTATGCCAATTGAATGCTTACAGTAATAATCAGTCTAATGTAAATGTAATTTAATCTCATATTATTAGGTCAAAGTTGCACAGTATAAGTGGTTAAATTTAGTGTGAAATAATCTGCCCAAGAGAAAAATAAGGGATATTCATATCCATTTGCTTATAAAATGCTTCGACTGTCCAACTAGGAGGAATTTTACGTTTTAAGACAGTCAAAAATAGTTGATTAAACTATTTGAGACTTCTAGTTCAAATGTAATTAGTTTATTGATGCATTTTCCCATTAAAATACTTTTTGATAAAGTCATATTTTTAACAATACTGTTGTTAGACTCATTAATGAGTGGTTTTCGGCGGTTCTTCCCAACACTACTGAGCGACTGTTGAGCCGAAATTTTGCCTCGACATTGTTCAAATGCACAAATACGCTCTTCACAAAGAAATTCTCGATCAAATATACGATCAATTTAGGATATCGATTTTTGTGAATTAAGTTCCGCTCAACAGAGTACTATTTATAAAAAAAGTGTCAAAAGGATAAAATGTCAAACCTCATTACTGGTTTTCAATCTATTTTACGCGATTCGAATATTGAATGAGAAAGATTTATTTCCGTTTTCGAATGTCAAAACACGTTTTTTTTAAATTTTTAAATACAACTGGAGGGAACCTAATTTATGTTACTTATTATAAGCTACGTTTTGTCTGGTTTTTCACGAAGGAGAAAGGTCAAATTTAAATTTACGTTTATGTGGGCGAGAACTATTTTATTTTCCATGAAAGTGGGAGGCCACTTATATAAACACTTTAGAATAAAAATGCTTGGAAACAGAGCAAATGATCGAAAAAAACAATTGGCTGATCGGCGCCTCAGATCGATTATTCGAAAAGTTGTAGAGAGCGGCCGTTAGTCATTGTTTCTTAGTGTATTTTATGAACGATGGATGAATAACAAAGAAACTTCAACCACCAGATCCCAGTTACAAAAAGACAGGTACTGGAACTGTATTCAATTCTTCAATTTTTAATTTGAACATGAACATATTTTTACTCATGTAGCCATTTTACCCGTGGAATGTATGAGGAAGCACATATTTTTACCATTCAGTCGACCGATAGAATCCTTTAAGCAGCTGGTGTTTTACATTATATAATGTGGTGAAAACATTCACAATGAAATAATAAAAAAAAATTGAACAGCGGAATCCTTCAAAATTCTTTTTCTTTTTTCCGATTTCCGTGAATTTCAACGTGTGCCATAGGAGGTTGGAAAAAAAAATTAAACGTTTTTCCGCGTTAAAATAGTGAAGTTATTTCTTTTATTCTGGCTATTGTAATAATCAGAAAAGCCACAGCAATACCTGCAGAATTTAATTCGGATTTATTTGCTTTATTCTCATTGCCGGGTATAAACCGACGATTGTAATTAAAATCAGCACGATCCATCGGTTTTCTTATATTAAGAGTAATTGAAAATATTCTATTGCGGGTGGTAGAAAGGGTAGTGGTTTTTCCCACGCAATAGATTCTTTTTGTGTTTTCGTTCACGCGAAAAATGATTTATGAACCAAAAAAACTAGATAAACCAAATAGACATTAAATATTTATGAGGCGCCCGATTAAATTTTTTTCTATGAAATCACATGTGAAATAGGTATCTACCCGGAATCGGTCAACGAAAAAACTAGAAATATGGTTTGTCTGGGAAGATTCAACATTGTGTTGTTGAAGATCCCTCATTGGCATTTTAATACCTTTGTTTTAAAGGTAAAACGTACCAAGGGTGAAAGTATTTACCTGTTTCATTTTTTATTTCATTCATTTTATTTA
This sequence comes from Halesus radiatus, assembly GCA_022606495.2. Classification (NCBI taxonomy): domain Eukaryota; kingdom Metazoa; phylum Arthropoda; class Insecta; order Trichoptera; family Limnephilidae; genus Halesus; species Halesus radiatus. The sequence goes on along the minus strand of JAHDVE020004606.1, from coordinate 45,981 downwards.
TTGATGTATAAATTACATGGCTTTAAAATAAATAAAATCTATTGGTCTTGTGATTTTCACTCTTATTTTCATTATTTTATTTTACCTTAAAATTAAGATTAAGATTAAGAAAGGTTAGATGGTTTGGGCATGTAAGGTGAATATATGACTCGAATGTGACTGGAAGAAGAAGCCGGGGACGTCCGAGGAAGACATGGCACGATCAAGTGAATCAAATACTTCAGTCGGGCCATGTCAGAAGTCGGAATAACAGAAGGGAATGTATGAGACGTTGTACGAAAGTGAATGAAGCAAGAAGTGTATGCCAAGATCGAGTTGTTTGGCGGTCTGTCCTCTCTGCCTACCCCTGCGGGGAAACGGCATTATGGTTAGTTAGTTAGGTAGTTAAACTTAAAATTGAATTTAACGTGTGAATTTGTCGGTATCATTATTTTTTTCCTTATAATTTAATCTACGTTATGATTTAACGTTCCTTGCGAATTTTGTGGTTTATACATTTTTTTGTCTCGTAAACGTTGTCTATAAGTTGTATTTGGTTTATGATTTTTATTTTTATCTTGTTATTTTATCTGATTTGTAAATTTATCTTACATATCTCTCCTTTTTATAGAATTTAACTCTTGCAGAAGTTGCTCTGCTTTATTTAAATTATTGGTCCCATATAAACGTTTGTGAATAACTCACTCGTACCACTATTATACAATCCGGGAAACGTATAAGCGGATATTACTGACATTTTTCTGTGTTCTGAATTTGTTTCCAGAGGAGCTCACCCCTTGAATATCATCAGAGATTACGAAAGGATGTTTTACAAGACGTACATCTAACACATCATAGCTTTACCCACACGTAATAAACCCTATTGAGTTAACTTACTGTAATAAATTAACAAAAAAAATCATCTTAATTTTAAATATGTAACAAATACGGTACAATAAATCTTAAATTATTATAAATAGAAAGCGATAGACAGCTTACTCTGTGAGGTCAGCAGATCTAGATACCTTTATTGGTCTAATTGAACCTTCAAGTCAAGGTCAAATCGAGCCGTCTACTATGATCGCTCTTTTCGTGTAAATAGCCCGCTCATTTGGAATAAACTTCACCCAGCTCTTACTAATATCCAGAAATTGCCTGAATTTAAACGGGCTTTAAAAACAAAATGATTTTAAAAAATCCTACTGCCGATAAATTATAACTTCTCTTTAATACATTTTAAAAAGCCATTTTTCCAAGCCTCCGGTAGTTGTTTGGTTTCGGTTTCCTAAGTACATTTTAAATTTTTTTTATATGTAAAGTTAGTTATTGCTGGACATAACCCGTCTGCTCTATTAAAATGTTCCTATTTTTCCACTATTATTGTGAATGTATTCTTTTTGTATCGCTGTGTATAAACTGTATAATACGAGTATTTTGTAATCTTATTAGATGAATATGTACCCAAGGAGTATTGTAGGAATAATGTTAAGACTAAGCAAGAATGTAAGTAATATGTTAAGAATGTGTAAATATAATATGAAATAGGCACTGTAGGAAAACGACTGAATGGAGTTAGTTAATCATTATTTTTTAAGTTTATTATACTAACGCGCACTTGAAGTGAAATAACACAAAACTGCGCTATATAAATTATTTGTTATTATTAATATTATTATTATTATTAATGATATCTCGAGTATAGTAAGACAATGTCAAAGATAAAATTATGAGTTGTGAAAATGCAACCATATAAAGAAAATATAATAACGCATTCTTAAAAAGGCATAAAACTAGACTTAAATTACCATTAATTGCATATTTTATAAGATATGTAAGCCTCCACGTGATATTAAAATACGATTTTTAATTTCTTATGCAAAATCCTTCAACACTCTTTCCAAATGGTTTATTGGAAATTCCTGCGATGGAAACAGTTCCTGAACGAATTAGATCATTTCACGAGTTTTAGAAAATGATTTACAAAATGACGATATGAAGTTTGTAAACCTCATTGTAATATTTGAATCATTGAAGAAGATAATATTAACATAATAATATTAATATTATCTTGTTCAATGATTCAAATATTACAATGTGGTTTACAAACTTCGATAAGTTATAAAAAAAAAATGTATATTTAATTTATTACAACCAACCAGTTTCGCTTAACACAATCATCGTCAGCGTACATAATTAAAACAATAGGGGGGAGGGGGTGTATAGCTTGGAATAGGATTTCTGTTTCCCGTCTCCTTCCTTTCTTATTACTGACCTCTCATTCCAACAAATTCCATCCTCGACGATACCTACAACGGAATTATCAAGAAAAAAGAGAACAATACATCTTGTCACTTGTGACATTTATTTGCACTTAATATCATTCACACTTTCGTCACTTTTAAGTCTCATCTCAATATAACACGTCTTATAAAATCAGAAACAATATTACAAGTGATAACAGAGTGAATCAAGTTGGATTGCCAAAGCAGATACAAGGTAGGATCTTCATTCCCCTTTGTTCCATTCTGAAAATACAATAAACAACATGACCAAGCAACGTGTTTAGAATCAATTTAAAATCCACTATTATTTTTAATTCCTTTTTTTTCGTAATAAACTTTTAGTTGTGTTTTAAATTATAAAAACTTTGTGTCTTCGAATATTATCCATATTAATCAATCATTTTTCTTTTATTTATTAAAGGTTTTTATTCCTAGATATTTGCACTTCTGTTAGTTTTTTTTATTTCGGAATCGGTAATATGTATTTTTATCTGAGCTTTTTTGCTTTTATGGTGCGGTTATATTTAAAATATCTTCTTTATAAATAAATTAACAGCCCCGTAATTTTTTTCCGAAAGCGAGTTATTTGTAATCAGTACTTGATTTTTTTTCAACAATAGTATGACAATCTGAGTGACAAATGAAATCGTTTTAATTGCGTGATAATAAAATGATCATTTTTACAAATGACTTTTGGTCTCTAATCAGTGGATTACTAGTATAGAGTATTTTCTATTTCTAGTCCTGATTTTTTCTCTATATTTTTGTTGCATTTAGAGCAGGTACTACCACATGAATTTTTGTACTTAACTGCAAATATTATTTTTACATGCATTTCTTACGCGCCCATACTGGCCGTAACTTTAAGCCGTGTGGGTCGCTTCTTGGCCCTGCGCCAAAAAGGTTGGCATTCGAGTCTTCGGTTCTCGCGTTAAGTGGGTTCCAGAGGCAATGTTGAATTATTCCTTTGTCGTGTCTGGATACTCTTGCAGGAAGCAAATAAATTATATTGGACAGTGGCGTGGCGAGACATTTCCAGCCCCCCCCCCCCGGAAAAAGCAAATAAACTGATTAGAAAACGGACCCTCTCCCCTTTAATGTCGTATAAATTCTCGCATTAAAGTTACACGCATAAAGATTTTCACTCTTGGTTTGTATACCGATACCTGGAAAATTGCATTATATAATGGAGTTAGTCCTTAGTTTAAGGTTGGGTTATTTCTCAGTGGCATTAATCGCTCGATGAACAAAGGTAGGCTGTGAATAGTTTTTAAAGTTCGAATTCGAAATGTGCATTGAATATATGCTAAAAACTATTTTATATCATGTTCCGCTGATAGTAACAGCCAACTGAATAAATGAGCGTCTTACTAAATTCAAGTCAAAAATACAATTTGATTAGAAATATGTCGTGTGCAGCGCCATTTAATTTTTTTTACATTTGAACGGTCCCCGTGATCAACTAACAAGCATAACTTTTTTCAAAAGCTTAAATGGAAATGTGATGAAACCGACATGTTCGAACGGTCAGTACGCCACTGTGACGGCAATATAAATATTAAATTTTATTATCTTCGCGGGGCAAATAATTTTTACTACTTCCGTGAATAGAGCCTAGTTTATAACTTTTGTTAGATATTCTAGGTAGGGCCCTGCGATATATCATATCGTTTTATCATTCCCTATCTCGTCTTTGTGTCCCATGGATAATCATATTTTATGAGTTAAACCAATAAATTTTATAGTTTGATGTATGAGTTGGGGCAAATCTGTTTGACAACAATTCGCTCAAGGTTTCTTTCTATCCGCTGAAAAATATAAGAGAAAAATGTTGTACCAGAGAACATGTCAAAAATATTTAATACACTATTTATCCAATACATTTTAAGTAACGGATCTTTAAGCGAGTAAACGTTAGCCGAAAACTTAAATGCCACATATTTTTCGTATTCGCACCCTAATCTAACTAACTAAGCATCTCGCCGTTTTCCAGGAGGCGTAGGCAGAGAGGATGACCCTCCATAAAACTCTTTCTTGGTACACACTCATTGCTTCATTAATATTCATACATACTCTTCTCTTATTCTGATTCTTGACATGATCCGACTCAAGTATTTGAATTACTTGATCGTGCCATGTCTTTCTTCGGCATCGCTGATTTACTTCCCACTGATCTTCTCCCCCTCCTTCCCTTTATAATTTACATATAAAAAAAACAGCTCTTTATTCCACAAGCTTCATCGGGTCTGCAAAATCTTAACTTGGACAAAAAAAAATTAGTTGATTTAAAACGAAAATTGTTAGTTTTATTTCATCATTCAACGTCAAACTAAAACTGTTTGCTTTCCACAGAAATACTTTCATGGGGAGAGGGAAGTTGGAGAGGGATTATTTATTAATTTGAAATAATGATAAAATCATTACGCAAAAGGTTTTTCCAAGAAATATAAGCCAATATTAAAAAAGGAACATATATTTTGATACTTTAAGAAGGATTTGACGTAATATGTAATGTGCGATTTTTGATGCCGTAATTCATAGAGTATAATTTGTAATTGCATATTGTGATTTAAATTGCTAAGTGTTTAAGATACATTATCTGCTTATATTTTAATACATGTAACCATCTATTTAAAGTTAAATAAATAATGAAAAGTACACATAATATTTTTAAACATAAAATATTAAAAAAAAAAAAAAAAATTGAAAAAAAATAAATATCCACATGTTTTTATTATTCAATTTAAAATAATGCCATTAACTAAATTTGTATTTATTGAAGAAGAAAATATTTATTAGGTATTTAAAAATTTACATTTAAGGACAGTGAAATTTTTAAAATATTTTGATTTGTTTTTGATAAATGCCAGGCTCACGTAAATTAAAATAAATTCATTAATTGATAAACTAAAGTTCTTAAAAACTTAAAGACAAGATTTCTGTGCATAGTGCAAAGGGTAACAATTATTTTTATAAACAATAATTATTAGTTTTTTTTCAATTTGGATGAGTGTTTCAGGCTAATAATTATTGTTTATAAAATAATTGTTACCCTTTGCGCTATGCACAAAAATCTTGTCTTAAAAAACTTTAGTTTATCAATTAATAAATATTTGACAAGTCAAAGCATTTTTCACCAATAAAATGAGACATAATTTGTCTCGACGCCACCTATTGAGGGATTTAGCCGTTACAAGCCTTTCTCATACTAATAAAAGTTGGTTGTTTACAGGTGAAATATAATAAAAACAGTAATTATTGAATGAAACACTAGTATATATTGATTAACTTGGCGGGTTTGCGATAAGCCGACGTAGCTCAACGGTAGAGCATCTGACCGGACATTAGAAGGGTACGGGTTCGAGTCCTGCCGGCGACATTTATCTTTGCTCGGAAGGTTTTTTTTTCAATTTGTATGAGTGTTTTAGATTAATAATTATTGTTTATAAAAATAATAATTGTTACCCTTTGCGCTATGCAAAAAAATCTTGTCTTAAGTTTTTAAGAACTTTAGTTTATCAATTAATAAATATTTGACAAGTCAAAAGCAATTTTCACCAATAAATGTAGACATAATTTGTCTCGACGCCATCTATTTGAGGGATTTAGCCGTTACAAGCCTCTCTCATACTAATAAAGTTGGTTGTTTACAGGTGAAAATATAATAAAAACAGTATTTATTGAATGGAACACTAGTATATATTGATTAACTTGGCGGGTTTGCGATAAGCCGACATAGCTCAACGGTAGAGCATCTGACCGGACATCAGAAGGGTGCAGGTTCGAGACCTGTCGGCGACATTTATCTTTGCTCGGAAAGGTTTTTTTCAATTTGGATGAGTGTTTCAGGCAAATAATTATTGTTTATAAAAATAAAATAAATTCGTTTATTTATTTATTTTATTATTTCAAACATTATTAAACAATAAAAACTAGAAAGCTTTGACTGCCGAACTGGGAACAAAAACCCGTTTTAGGGCAGTGAAATTGACAAGTTTAGCCTATGTTAAGTGCCATTATGCAAAATAGATTGAAACAAATAATAGTATTGCCACAGTATGGCATTATGACACTTTTAGAAAAAAGTGTAATTTCAAGTAATTTAAATATATAAATTTAAAATATAATAAATCATTTTCTCTTTTGAAACATAATGTGTATTTTTTATTATTTATTTACTTGTAACGTTATGCTTATTACGTAATAATATTATCATTATTTCGAATTATAAAAATAACCCTCTGCGACGTCCCTCTCCCCCTTCAAAAAAAATGTCGGTCCAGCTCGGTCTTGAATATCATTCATTTTAATTAATGACGCGTTCCGAAACACAAAAAATATCCATTTTCCGAGCAGTTTTCATTCGATTTCCTCCATAAAAGCGTAATTTTAAATTTCTGTAAAAAAAATAGTATTTGCAGCCTCAGCGGGGTTCAAGAGTCCGTTAAAACGTAACGAAGCCTCTGGGCGTCCATTCTGTTTTCAATTAAAACTTTTCAGATGTTAGTTTTGTATTCTTCTTTCGTCTTGTTAATATTCAATTCTCGAAGTTCAGTCAGAACAAGTTCAACTTTCAGCCTCCAACATTTTGAATTATTTAGCTTTCAACCTTCTGTTCACATTCTTCTAATTTAAGCACGTGTCAAAATTACGATTAATTTAATTTTTAATGACGAAAGCTCGGAGTTTTCTTTAAGAGGAATGGCTGCGCTGCCTATTTCATACATAACTTAATTTTGGATTTGAGGCCAAAATACCCACCTAAACTGAATGATATATTTTTTTATTAAAAGGTTTAGTAAATATCTAATACGTATGAAAAGAATTTGATTTATTTTTCTTTTAAATTATGAAGTATAGGCCATGAAAAAAAAACAATTTTCATAATTTTATAGGCAACTTAGAAAATTATTTGCATATTTATTCTATTTTTTTTTAAATATGATTACGTAAATAAAAATATAAATAGACAAAACATAAAAAAAAACCTTTTTTCGGTTTGATATTTTAAATTATTATATTACGGCAAATTTTTTTAAAAATTTAATTTAAAGACCACCATAATGCTTATTTTAATATCTTTTTAATTTTTTTTTATATATTTCATTATATTTTCATAGTAGACGGGGTAAAACTTTCTTTAAAATCACTGTTAGCCCCCAAATAATTGTTAAAGGTGCCTGTAAAACCGCAAAAAAATCAATTCCTTTAATGGCTTATATTGCATAATGTAAAACAAAAATAAATAAATTACTTCTAATTCGTACTAGATATTTACTATGCTTTTTGATGAAAAAAAGATCATTAGGTTTAGGTGAGTATTTTGACCTCAAATCGAAAATTAAGTTTTATATGAAACAGGCCGCGCAGCCATCCTCTTAATCCCACGGGATATGAATGTTTTAAGTGTGAACTTGAATTACGAAACCCGATAACAAACTTACGGCTAAACGAAAAATAATTCGCGCTCACAGAAAACGGGTTTACCACGTATACTTTTAAATATTGAAACGAATTGTTTGTTGGCGGGTATACACACGGAATATAAAATTCAATACATTATTACTGCAAGTTTAAAGCTCGAGTCCTTCAAGAAACTTAATAACGTATATTGTAAAACTAACATATGTAGCATTTTCATAAGTTCCTTGAAGGACTTTAAACTTACAATAACAATTCATTCAATTTTATATTCCGTATGTACACCCGCCAACAAAAAAATATCTCAATATTGAAGCGCATTATGCGGTAAAAGCGTTTTTTAATTTTTATTTTATTTAAATATTTGAATTATCGCCATCTATGAGCGCGTATCACGTTTGATATAACCTTAAGTGTTTTATTTTTGAAGTTATTTTTCTAGTATTTCAGTGTAAAGTTTTATTTAACGATTTTTAGTGAAATTTTAAATTATATTATTGTCGGTAATTGGAATAGCAATAAATCATTATCAATATGAAGGAATAGTATCTTCCATATAAGTTGGCGTTTGAATTTGTGTTATGTATAGTTTCAAAGATATATAAATTAATAATGGTCTTTGCATTATTAATATAATAATTGCGCATAGCAGTTGTCTATATACTGAAAGAAACTTTTAATACTGTCATTTTTTTACTTTAATTCCACACAGGAGCCCCCCTGGAAAACATTTTCTCTTAGGGTCAATGTCATCTTTGGGGAAACAAAGTTCTGGGAAGGAAAAATGTATGAGGGGTGGGTAGAAATCTGAGGGTCAGTGTGTCAGAAGTGATGTATGAATCCAACCCTCCCATTGTGGAGCAAGACTATGGGTCGAGAGAATTCAGCTGGTGAGGGCAAACGATCTCCCTCAACGCCACAAAATTATAAGAACTTTGTAAGAAATCATACCCTCATTTAATCAGGTTGCCATAACAACGATAAGAAAATTGTCTTTTTCAAATATTCAGTGCACAATTCATACCCGAACTTTAAAATCTGCTCACAGTCCACCCTTGGTCTTAGAGTAATGCACGCCACTCATTGCTCATGCCAATTATTATTATAATTTCGTATTATTCTCAGCAGAAATCGAATCTTAAAACCATTTCATCTTTACCTATATAATATTCCCAGTTCCAACCACTTCTAGGTCGGAAAGTAATCTCCAAGGAGGGTAACTAATTAATTTAGAGTAGGCACTCCAATCAATAGATTTCAGGTAATGAGTAATCGAACCAATGTTTAATATTTACAAAGAATTATTATTTACTCAATATCCAATCATCTAAAAATCTTCTTTCATAAATAAAATCAACATTTTACGCAACAGTACTTAAACCATTCTGGAAAATACTAATTAAAAATGTAATCTTTCCCTTAAATCTATATTTGCTGAACAACTGCGATTATTGATATAAGAATGAAAGATCACTTGAGAGTTTAAAAAAAATGCTTTTTCTGATTTCGCCAAACATTTGAACAAAATTTGTTTTTTCTTTATTACTGGATTTTTATTTTGTAGATAGTAAAATGATCTAGACTTATCCAAAATGAAGTCTACCCCCCTTAATTAAAATCGCGGTGTAATTATTATGCGGTGCGTAAGCTAGTAATAGTGATAATTTTGACTACAGCGTAGGCATGGTAACAATGTCCTTAAATCGGACCCAATGCCAGTTTAACTACACTGAGTTTGAACCAGCGCATAGGAATCTAATAAGTAAGACGAACTGAGTAATATATAAAAAAAAATTGAATATAAGATTTTTCCAAGCGGACTGCAAAAATAAACTCTTCTGAGCATATTTATCGCTTACTACAATGAACCTACATCTACTCTTGCAAGAATATAGGTACCTTATTATCTTAGAGTAGGACTGTTATGTAACGAATTCGCTACTAGTAAAACGAGATTCTAGAAGATTCTCGAACATACGCTAGGATTAGTGAGAAAGATATTTGAACCTTAGATAGGTTATGCACTGCCGATTGTTTTTATGACCCCGTATATACTACCTGTGAATGCCTTCCCGTAAAATAAACCCTGTCTAGACAGCTAACATCTTTTCTTTGGTAGTTGAGTACCCTTTTCCATTGAGCCGGCATGAGGCTGTCGCCGACTCACGACTGCAGAAGAGAAGTTACCCGTTCTATCCGCTGAGCTATCCAGGTAAACTTGGAGTCAGCCGCCCTTCGCCTTGCCTCCAGGTGAGTTAACCTAACCTGCTACTTTTACAATGACGCTGCATCGTGGGGCCACATCCCCTGTACTTTTACACTGGCCGCCGTTGAGTGGGGCTCATTACTTTCACACTGGCGCTCCAACGTGCCTTACCTGTTTCTTTTACACTGGTTCCCAACGAGGGGCCTTTCTGCCTTCTTTTACAGTACCTACTTGGGTCAAGTACTGTAACATTTGGTGACCCGACAGTTGATCCCCCGACAGTTGGTCCCCCGACAGTTGGCCCCCCGACAGTTGATCCTTCCGATAGTTAATTCCCTAAAGGATTATTTCTGGTTTTCGTCCTCATTTGAAAAGTAAGTATGCAAAGAGGATATGCGGCCGTATAACCAAAGTCGATATACTTATATTTGCAGGCGTCTTGAGTGGAAATTCGCTTTTTAAAAAATATTTTTTTCCTGTTTCGAAAATTCTGAATATCAACAACATTCATTAAAGTGAAATTATGTTTTTAAATGAAAAAAAATGTTTTATACCACTTTATTATATTTATACATTGTCGACCTCGGATATTATATCATTTGAGATCTCAAACTTCTTTAGGACCGTAATCATATGAACTATATAAAAATACAAAGATATATTATGATAAAGAAAGTGCAAGGAGGAGGGAAGAGACAGTATATCAGAGTAGACTACCCCCACCCCTCTACTCTCTCTTCTACCTGCCCCTCTACTGCCCTTTAACTTATGTTCTGTCCCGTTCTACTCTGATGTACTCTGCCATTATTCCATCTTCCACTTTCTTTATTATAATATATCTCTGCATTTTTATTCATTGCTTTGATGTTTAATTCGTAGAACTCCATTGAATTATTATTATGTTTAAATCAAATTTAATAATGCTTTAAAAATGTAATCCTTTATTTAAAAAAAACAAAATCTCAATTTTTACTTAGTTTATATTATCACGGTTCAAGAGGGTTGGGATCAACCAAAACCAGTCGACAATGTATAAATATAATAAAGTAGTTTAAAACAAAGAATTTTTATTTTAAATATAATGTCATCCCACAAAGTGATTGTTTTCTTCCAAATCATATTAAATATTTAATTTTACTTTTGTAACTCATTATCCAGTAACGACAATTTGACGAGAATCTAACCCGTTTCTTCATATTAAAATTAAAGTGTGCCTTCACCCGAGTGGGCGTTCAAATTTCCTACTACTTCTTTAGTTTCTTTCGGACGTAGCATTGAGTATGGGGCACTTCGAGAGAAAGAAAAAAAATCGATTCCTAAAAGCATATGAAGATAAATATTCCGACGTAAAAGTAAACAGGAACGCGAAAGAACAATTTTAAAGTGGATAAAAGTTTCGCATCGCCGGAGTGGTTTCAAAATCTACTTCACCCGAACACAAATGGAGCCCGAGTATGAAGCCATCAAAAATCAATTTTGAGTTCAGATTCCTCGTCAAAACTTGTTACACCGCAAAAAGCACACACCATAGCAAGTAAGCCCTTTTGAAAACATCCCACTAAGCGCTCATGTCATTAAGCATTTAGACACCGAGAATATGAATAAAAAAATGGGTGTTAGAGTATTTTAATCGTTACCAAAAAAAGAATGTACACATCTAGTACAAGGACATCACGATAATTTTATCAAAATATAAATTGGATACACATTTATTACAAGAATTAATATTATATATCTTTAATTAGGTTCCATGGCGGCAAGTCTGCCAGTATTATTAAACAATATAATTTCGGACGTGATGTGAGTACGTAACATTCTAATTAAAAAATACATAAAACTTATTATCAGTGCATATTATGAATTTATGCCGTCGTTCTTAAAATAGTTAGCGGTGTAAAATGGTCAGCATAGTTGGCTTCGACTATATTTAAAAAAAATTAGAATTTAGAAAGAAAAAAAACAGTTTTATTACATTTTTATTTTTTTTTTAATATTTAATATCTTACTAAAATAAAATATTTTAATTATTTTACAAAATCACAAAATAAATGTTGATGTTTATATATTAAACAGTGGTGTATGGATCAAACAAATACTGTATTTCGGAGGGAACACCGGTACACATCGACACTTTAATCTGTCAGCAGGGGTTTTGTAGAGGTATAGAATATAGGCCAATAAAGTCCAAATAACTTTTACAATGATCATTTATTAAAATAACTGCCCTATTTATATGATTTTTCTCGATGAAACGATTGACGTATGTTCACAGTAATTGACGTTATTGAGATTGGTAGAATCACGTCAATTAGGACGTTTTTGATGATTTAGTTGAACTCACTGGTGTATGTCCCAGAAATAGTGACGTCAACAGCTGCCATTTACGTCTTTAAATGCGTCATCTGAATCGCAGAAGTATGTCACTTTGATGTGATGACGCATTTTTGCATGTGATTACGTAGGCGCATCTCTGGCATTTTTCTAAATACGTATTATGATTTGGACCTCCGATATAAGTGGTGTAAACATAGAATTTCATATTAATTTTATTAATAATGACGCCAAAAAATAATTATACATCTATTTAAGAAAAGAGATAATATTTCAGTCTATAAAGGCGGAGAACGTTATTTCGGAAATAAATAATTTTCGTGGAGAGCAATCACTTTCGTTAAATAATTTATAATATAATTATGATCATATAAAATGAAAACAAGTAATGATTAAAACCGTGTTATCGTATACTTCAACTATACCCAGGGGTCATCTTTGTGATATCCGATATGGTTTATCCTAGTCGGCATAGTTCTAAGTGATCTCAAGTGATTTATAATGAAATAGTTTTATGCGAATTCATTTCATTAAAAATATTATCTTCTAGACAATAGATCACTTGTTCTGTCCAGTGTCTGATAAGGTGCAAAATTTCAAATGCTTGTGATAAAATAAATTACATTAAATGTCCTTTTTGAGGGAAGGTTCATAATTTAATTTACATCGTGTTCATCGCATATCCGCTAAACCTTCACTATCCGCCTTTACATTTTTTTTTCACCAAAACTCTTATGGTTGTATTATTTGAGCTAGTAGCGTCGCCCACCACAAAATTATCCTAGCTTTGTGTGGCCGCCAGTAGCTAATACATTACCGATCGGCTAGTGCAAGGTCACAACGCGTTGTGTATTTTCTGATACACGATACGATTCTAAAAATCACAAAACTAGGTAATGATACTAATTTATAGTTTATACACAAATTAATAAGAAAAATCAAAGCTTTCCTGATCAGGATAAACAGTAAAAAGTTTATACAATTGTATCTTGATAATGCATTAATGACAATAGACATAATAATGACCACTAAAGACATTCAAAATTTAAGAGAAACTTATTGTAAAAAAATGAGAAATAATCTAGGTCCGGAGCAGGTGCTAAATAGGAATATAATCCTAAAATAAATGCACAGCTTTACTAGAAACTCTTCTAATAATTCGTCCAATGCAATTCCGAAGCAACTGTTTCAGTCTTGTGTTTTGTTAAATAAGCTCTTCATTTTTCCCCATGGACGGACGTCGACGTGTGGTTACTGTAGTCACTACAATGATATCGGCTCAAAATTTACTTGCATCGTGTAAACCGCTTTAGTTTGTGCCAAGCCAGGTTAGTAAGCTAGGATCTTGTCAGGACAGAACGTCGACAAACTAACTTACTGTCCTAGCCTCGTGTGCACTAGTTATGAGGCTCTAACCTTTCGAGATCAAAATTAACGGTGATATAAAAAGCTGTATTTTCTCGTGCTCTATAAATAACTTTAAAAAGGTTCAATCTCTTATAAAATATGTTATTATTGTTTGATAAATTTGATACATTTAAATACTTTGTCTTTTCCAAAGACTGGACTAAACAGGAATTTAGAAAATGGCGGTGCCTGCCCTTATAGCTCTCGTCAGAGATTGAGATGTCACGGAGAACTAGCGTGATCAGTGCATACGTTAAAGAGGTCTTACAAAATCCACATACAGAGACGTGAAATATTGAGATTAGTCTTCTAGTATTTATTAATAAACATAACTAACTAACATTAAATGTATCAGAACAGACCTCGTCTAGTAAGACGGGTAAAGTACATGTATCTGTACCAAATTATATGCCAATAAACGCTCGGGTTGGCGGCAATGAAAATTATTGAATGTACTAACTATCACCCCGTTTCCCCGCAGCGGTAGGCAGACAGGACGGACCGCAAAAACAATTCGGTCTTGACACATACTTCTTTCTTCATTCATATTTTCATTCACACATCGTCTCAAACATTCTCTTCTGTTATTCTGATTTCTGACATGGCCCGATTCAAGTATTTGATTCACTTGATCGGGTCATGTCTCCCTAGGGCGTCCTCGGCTTCTTTTTCCATTCACATTCGCGTCATATATTAATATTTTTAAACCCCTTTCTTCGTTCAATCGCTCTACATGGAAAACCATATAAGCGTCCTTTTCTTAGTCTTATTCATTAAGCTTAGATCAGTCATGCATTCTTTGCAAATCTCGACATTTTTTACACGATCATACATGGTCTTACAACACGTTCGTTTCAGAGATGCCATTTATATAGCATTCATTCCATTTTCATCCTTCCTCTACCAGTTCCATGCCTTCACTTCCACACATTAGGGTTGGTATCAGCATAATGAAAAGCACAATGGTACGTTTTGATTCGTTTATTTTAAGCGCAAACACTCTATATTAATAAATAAGTACATTCCGTATAAATCCGTTATTTTTACCAGCCGCAAAACTTTGCCCAGACGGGTGGCAATATATGTAGTAAGTAAACTGTAAAAAATGGAGCGCTCTCGTCAGGCGTTGCATTAAAAAAGTTCTAGAACTCCAATATGTCTGAATTGTTTATATATGGTATAAGTAATAAAATGTATTAATATTATGGAGAAATATTAAATTTTTCTTTTATATGTATATGTATTTGTTCACAATACACACTTTTTTTTCTAATATTAACGAGCACTCCTTTTCTAAGTATAAGTAACAGCTAACACTATGAAAAGAATTAATTTTTAATTAAAGATTATTTTAAATTTAATAATAATTGTTATCATTAAATTTAAAAAACGGTTTATTTATAAAAATGATTCTACTAGGTAATAACTGTTACGTGTGACAGCAGTTTCGCCTTCTTAAGGCATTATAAAACTGTGTTTCATTCGGTTTGCGAGTGACGTGTGTAAGAAGATGCTATACTGCAATGATTTTTTTGAAGTAGGTGGAAATATATTAAGGTTGCTGGTATTAAAAGTTCTCGATAAATTACAATGCGAGTTGTATGGTCGAACAGTTACTGAGGGATATATTCTTGAACTGGCATTGTTTTAAACAAGGTTGGGTCTTAGAGGGATGTGTTACAGCATCGCCATCTTATAGAGGTTTCGCACAAGTACTTAAGACTAGTTGCGGCTTACTTGGCCAAACTTTGAGTCTTCCAACCAAGCAATATTGAAAGCAGGTGACATCATTTTATTTTTGATAATAAACTAAAATATTTGTTAAATTAACCACTCCATTTAATACGTAAATATCTATATGTTTCAGAAGCAAAGTTTTCCTCGTCAGGATAAACAATATGCCTACTAAAAATAATGACAAGTATAGATAATTAATAAGAAAAGAGAACAAATTAAAAAAAAATTAAAATAAGTGGTGAAAGTAGGTAAGTAATTAATCAAAATATTAAAAACAATTGAAAAACATAAATTACTATAAAATACTAAATTTAAAAAAATTGTCAGAAACTTTAAAAAGAAATATTTTTTATTTTTAATACAAATAAAATAAAGAAAATAGCAAGGTATAAAATAAAAAATATTAATAGTTATTATTATTCAAAATTATGTTAATAATATAATATATATTTATGTGAAAATAAGTTTAAGAGTTGGCGATTTAAAACAGTGAATAATAAATTTATATAAGAAATTATTTTTATTATTAATATTAATATGAAAGTTAATTCTAGAGATAGCTATTAAAAAAAATCGATTATTAATAATATTCAATTGACTATTAACATTTTTTCTAATTTCAATAATTTCAAATTTATCTAATTGTAAAATTTTTAAAAACTTTATTTATGTCAAAATAATGATTTGTTTCTAAAATATGGCTGGCAAATTAAGATAAATTATTATTAGTGAAACACCGCAGGTGCTCCTTAACTCTAGTAATAAAATTTATTAATGTCTTTACTCTTTATAAAAAAAGGTATAATCGTTAAAAATTAATTAACAAATTAATCGTTACAAATTATTAATAAATATGACTCCACAAAGTTATTTTACATCTTTTGAAGAAATAAAGTTTGTGTCTCCTCTCGTTTTTTATCAATGCTCGATAAATGCAATAAAATCACTCACAAAACTAATTTCAATCAAAAGCTTTTTTCATTAACACCATTATTGATTTGCGCATCAATGCAAGATGAATGATTATGTTGATCTGCATGTGTTATAATATCATAAAGTTTTTATCAAAATTCTTAAAATTGCTTTTCACTCCGAACTAGGTGTTTAAAAAATAAGTTTATGATGGTTTTTCGGAATTCGCTAACCATATAATTGAAAAAAGATCATCGTTTTGATTTTCTTGGGTATCGACTATGTAACAATTTCTAAACATTTAGTTTTGAAGAATTTTATCCATCATGTACAATTGTTACTTAATATTGTTTATTGGCAACCTGTTTCGACACGTCCGTGTCATTTACTAAAACGAAGAAACACTAAAGCTAATGCTTTTAAGAACGCTAGTGAATGAACCGAAACCGGTTGGTTTATAAATTCATTAAGTGGTGTTCAAACAAAAACATATTCAAATTCAGTTTTTATTTATTCTTCGTTTTAAAGTTTAAAGCCCCTGTCCAGAAGAGCTTTAGTGCAACAGAACGCTGTGCAGGTAAGGTTTATTATAAAGGTCCATTCTCATCTACCAGCATCGCGCAATACAGAACAGTGCAGTGCAGGCACGACATCATTAGTTGCTTACATTATCTATGAACAAATTTATATTACAGCGTACATGCAATGGGCAAGCACCGGCCGAGATTGTTTGTGGCCAGAATATGTTGAAGTGCTGACGCCGCTTGTGACGTCTGCGCCTATGCTGTTAGTTCGTCATTAGACGCAAATATACAGAAAACGATAAATTGATTGAATTGGTCAGCAAATTAATGTTATAAAATAAATATAAATGTAGGAATAGGATTAAAAAATCCTCAAACATGCTGTGGCGGACGCTAACGCTCAGTTGATTGCCTTAGTCGCGTCTGTGCTGTGTCTGTACTGTATTATTCTGCTCTGCGTGGTACTGTTAGATGTGAACAGACCGTAATACAGAAGTGCTACTGGATCCCAAGTTCCTTGTTTATTAATTAATTACGCAAAGCTTAAACGGTCGAATTCAGGGTACGTTGTTTCTAATGTATTCCGATGGTTGAAATTTGACGTCGAATTAATAGCTCAAACAAGCAAATTAATATAATGCCTTTACCTTTTGTGTGTTAGCCATTAACAATAACATTTTATTTACATACTGAGATGGAGGAATATAATTTTAACTATACTGTAATTAAATACAATTAACTATTAACTGTAATTGACGTTTGACGGCAAGAGTACGAAAACAGTGCGCAATATAGTAGTGAATGATAAATAATTAAAGCAGATGGATGAGTGTATTTGAGAAGTATGATTATGAGAGATGGAAATACTGATAGGGATATTAGAAGAAGGTGAATGTAGGAAACTCTATTAACGGAGGACTGAAAGCAGTTGGCGGTAAAATTTGTCCAAAAAAGCGAAGCTAGCAGTCCACAATGGATTGCTGATACCAACCCTCATGTATGGCATTGAGGCATGGAATTGGCAGAGGAAGGATAAAAGAATGCTGAATGCTGAAGAAATGAGGCGAATGTTTGGTAAAACCATGTACGATCATGTGAAAAATATTGAGGTTCGTATAGAATGCAAGGCTGATGAAAGCGTAACGAGTAAGATTAAGAAAGGAACTCTAAGATGGTTTGGGCAAGGAGCAAATGAAAGAAGAAAGGAGTATGTGAATATAATAAGAGACCGGGGAAGTCCGAGGAAGATATGACACGATCAAGAGAATCAAATACTTGAGTCGGGCCACATTAGAAGACGGAATAATTCAAATATAACATAAACGCTTGAATATGTTTTGAACCACTTCAATTCGATATAATAATCGCGACCGGTTTCGGAAGTAGACTTCCTTCGTCAGGAATATATTGAAACTATATTATCTTCTTCAATGATTCAAATTAAATTGTTTGTTTTATTTAATCATTTGCAAAACAGTTTATTCTACAAAGGGATAGGATATCATAGAGTGCTGCTGGAAACCAAAAAAATTACACCAATTAGTCTATTCAAAATAGATCGTATGAACCGTATTAGGTATGTTAAGCCATACAAAAGTTAATAGTTTGTAAGTATTTAGTAATTTGTAAACCTACGTGTCCTAATTAACTAAAAGAAAATAATTTTCTTCGGTAGTCGTGGAAATTAATTTGTGGCATTAATATAATTAATAAGAATTACATTGTTTACACTGATGTTTTTAATATATAAATATAATCCACTTTGATATTTATATATTAAAACAGAGGTTTAAACAAAGTACTTCTTCATTTTGCTTGAAGAGTTTTATCTACTAATTACATTTGTTAGTTAATTTTATTACTGCGCTATCGGTTTTCGGATACATCCGTGTCACTCACTAGCATTCTTAAACCTTTTTGAACGTTCTTAAAGTTTTAAGAACGCTAGTGATTGGCACGGAGATGTCGAAGCCGGTAGCGAAGTAACAAAATTAAGTAACTACATGTTGAATAAACCTCTTTAAGCAAAATGTCTAGAAATTGGTACATAGTTAATGCTCAAGAAATACAAAAAAAAATCATCTTAATAATTATGTCAAAACAAAATAGATAAATAATAATACTGTATTATCTTGTATGACAGGTGAAGGATGAAAAGAGACTAGACAAACTTGAACACACTAATTGTTGTTCCTGTTTCATATTGTCTCTTTTATACAAAAGTTATTCTTCTTCTGGTACCGTTTTCTATCGGAGGTCGGCTTTCATCAGGGAAATAGTTATCCTGCAGGCTGGAGCTCAAAAACCACTTAGCGGAACTGTACTCATACCAGTCACGTAGTTTTTGAAGCCATGATAACGTTAATTAAACTTGTTATTATTAAAGTTCCACGAAGTTGGTGGATGAATCTTAAATGTTTTATCTACAGGTATGAAAACTTCTGCAAAACGATTTCTTTGTAACAGCTTGATTAAGAAACTGACGAAAATATGCATTCATATTTTAATAACAGCTGTTAAACGTCACGGAATGTTAATATTCGGGTAAAAGAACACTTAAGATGTTTCAATAATAATGGGTTCTCGGAACTTAGAAACAGACCACACATTCAATTAAAATACAGGCACTAGTTTACTGCATAAAAATGGAGTAGGCATTAGACTAGATAACTTAGAAGAGAAGCATTAGAAATAAGGAAAGCCAAAAACACAAATAGTAGACCAATTAAAAATCAAATAAATTAATATAAAAGTCCAATCCTTTAAATGTTCTCACTAAACAAAGCACACGCATTTCCCGGTCCGGTACCTGCTCCTCTCCCACCCTTGGCCTTTCACTCGCCTGTTTTTATCAATCTATGTGTATCTTAGTTCATAGTTTAGTATTATACTGCCCTGATAAAGCTACTGTAGTGGCGAAACCCGGTCGGCAAAAGTATATACCAAATAAAAGTAATGTAAACAAAGATATTGTTTTATTTTTGAAAAAGGAATATTTACTTCGAAGCTGTACCTGGACCTTGATACCCGTTATAAACATCAAGTGGGATTTTTAGACATTATTGACAAGTTGAGTGATTCACGTTGTGAAAATCTCACGATGATGAAAATTAAGAGTGGTAAAGCATCATTTTGGAATCAATATACTCGTATATATATTTTGATAATCATTTTACGACGTCTATTAAGGTTTTGTCGGAGTTCAATGATTTTTTAAAAATGAAAAATTGCCTATATTGATAGAAACAATTTTGCCAAAAATAACATGATGATTCTCATTCAGTTTACATAAACCATAATTATTAAAAAATACACTTTGACTTTTACGTAAATTTGTTGTGGTTTTCAAAACCGAAAGAGACATTCATTTGACATGTAATTTGTGAAAACCCAAAATTTCAATAATAATTCCACTTCCGTCACTTCCAGTGCTGAGAAGCAGAGGCGTGATGTGAATTT
Source organism: Halesus radiatus (assembly GCA_022606495.2). Classification (NCBI taxonomy): domain Eukaryota; kingdom Metazoa; phylum Arthropoda; class Insecta; order Trichoptera; family Limnephilidae; genus Halesus; species Halesus radiatus. The sequence goes on along the minus strand of JAHDVE020004606.1, from coordinate 25,723 downwards.
TATTGTTTTCCTGATTATTCAGCACAAAAATGTATTGCTTTTAAATCATGACTTTGTGATTTAATCAAAATGCCATAAGTTCCACTCCAAGATTTAGATTAGAAATAAACACACTTTTCGAAAATGTCACGGTACCTACCGACCTGCTGTGCTGCGAATTTATTCCTTTGTTTCCTATGTTTTAATCATATGAATAAATGTCTTTGATAGATGTGTGATTATTTTGTGGTATTTACTGTGTGTCCTGATGAGGGAAGCTTAGCTCCTGAAACATGTAGATATATTTATATATATATTAAAAACAGTGCTGGAAACATAGCTAAAACAAACCAGAGAAAAAGTTTAAACCATATAAAATATAATTCCTTCAAACTATTGGTATTCACTTTGTGACGTAATTATTATTAAATCAGTTTAAAAATATACTTAGCATTTATTTCGAAAGCGATGCTAATTTTGAAACATATCTATATCAATGTATATTTATAAAGTGGTGAATACTAAATATGTTTTTAAATTCATTCATGAAATAAAAGTTTAAAATTTAGTGTGTACTATCATGAGTTCACTGAGTTCGCTACTGCAGACCTTGTCTCCAAAGAAAGCTGCTATATCCTAGTCTTATATAGTACTGCTTGTCTCGGAAGATCTCAAGTAAATTGGTCCATGCCCCGCAAAGTAATTGGCCCGGTCTCCGCATTGCTTTTTTAGCGCGTGCTTGTCATACCTGATTAGCTTCATCTTGATTCTGAGAGGCGTGTGACTCGTGATCTAGACGAGTGCAAACAAGTATCAAGCGATAGTTGAACACTAATGGAAATGTTAGAATGTATTATAATAGTTGAAGATTATTTGAAATACTCTATTTTGCCCTTTTGAAGGCTTAAATATTTATTCGCTAGTTGGGAATGTGTATTGTGCGTTGTGTAGACTGTCTGGATGGAGCTATTAGGAAACATGCCAACAGGCAGAGGACGGAGAAAATTTTCATCATTTTGTAATTGAGTATATTGTTTCCATGCTGTTGCTTTTAAAATACTTCGAGATTGCTGCTTAGGAATTTTCTAGAAACTCTTTTCAGATTCGTAGCGGAGTTTTAATATAAAAAAAATCTCACGGACTTCCAAAGTGTAACGGTGAACCAACTCTTCCTTGGATCCGTATTTTTTTGCTTTAAATCTTAACTTATAACAAAAGTGCATTTTTTAATTTAAATAATACGCTGTTCCTAAAAAAAAAAGGTCGTACGCGTATTGCGGGGAACATTCATTTCGATTATATCATGTATGTGTGCGGAAACATCAAAAACTTTAGTTAGTTCTGGTACCACAGAATTTGTACAATTTATAGATGGTGACGCATTTTCCATCGACATCTATCAGGGTTCGAAATGTCAACTAAGACCGGCAATACACAAGTACCCATACTTGAATGTGTATGGCCTGCCCAACAATAAAATATTATATTTTCATATGAAGCGGTAACTTGGTGATGTGACATTATAATTTAAAAAATAAAACAATAACTTTGTTTTACATCACTTTTACTACCTTAACTTCTTCAGGGCAGTATACAACTAAACTATGAACTAAGATGCACATATGTTATAGATACAAACAGGCGAGTGAATGGCCAAGGGTGGGAGATCAGCAGGTACCTGCTGACCTGGAAGGGTGTGTACTTTGTTTGTTGGGAATAATTTAAGGATTGGACTTTTATTTAAATTTATTTGATTATTTATGAGTCTACTATTAGTGTTTTTGGATTTACTTATTTCTGATGCCTCTAAGTTATCCAGTCGAATGCCGGTTCCATTTTTATGTAGTAAACTAGTGCCTGTATTTTTATTGAATGTGCGGTCTGTTTGTAAGAGATCGTTAGCAAATTCGGAGAACCCATTATTATTTAGGCATCTTAAGTGTTCTTTTACCCGGATATTAACATTACGCGACGTTTTGCCTACATACACACCCTTCAAATTGTGGATTAATGTAAACTTTTTCATACATTTTTATTTTATTTATTTCAGTGGCGGTTCGTGGCCTATCTCATAGGGAATTCAATTGGAGATTAATAAAATACTGTGTTGCTCTTTTCCATATTACACATATTTTTCCTTAGATCTATCGGAATTTAATCATATCACTGCACCAGAAATTAAAGACCTAGTAAGAAGAAACAATTCGGTGATCCATTAAAACGTCCGCGGCTAATGTGTAATATAATGTAGGTTACAAAAAACGTTTTAAATACGTAAATCACAATTTACGAAAGAGAAATTTTACCGTTTTTTTTTATGTAAATAAATATCGTCTTCAGTAATTTAATTATTTTAACAATTTAAGACACGATCTTCAGAGAAAAATTCTGTTGATCCTTGCAAAATTGTTATTAACAAATCTTTATATAGCTGCACACACAGTTGTGTTGATTCTGAATGATAGCTCGCTCGGGACAGTTTTGACAATGACAATGCATGAACCATTTCTTAGGACAGAAAACCCCATAGACGCTGAATTCATAATGCACATATGAAATTCATTTCTGACTCGCTCTCGGGCTGTATTACTCATACGGACGGGTGTATTTTTTAGCACCGATTACGAATGGCGCGCTGTTTAAAAAGTGTGGTAAAACTATGACTATGAATTCACTACACAAACGCACGTTATGAAATTTTTAAAATTTTATTTATTAATTAATTGTGTTTCTACCATAATTTTGCGTTCGTTTTACGAGAAAAAAACCTTCATGTTGTTCGGCTACGTCATTACAATGTTATTTGTTCATTTTGGATTTCTCGGAGTTCAGTATTTGCAAGGTCAATACCCCTCAAAGAATTCATTTTCTTTTTCTTCTATGAATTTTCACACAAAATAAAATTCGTACTTATGAGTGGAAGGTACTTTCAGGAACATCCTCTAAGAGATTTCCGTCCTCAAAGAATCAAAGGAAAAATGGCTTGTTCAATTTCAAATAACCAGATATGAATAGTCAGGTTCTTTTCCTACTCCATTTCCTCCCGCCCTACGAAATTCGATGAATGGTGGATCATTATCCCACTTGTAATGGACTACATGATACCTTATTTTTGTTCCCGGTAACTGAATATTCCTTTAAGAAATGGATTGAACACCAAACATAAAAGTCACTAACAGTTTTATTGAAGAAATAGACGAAGCTAAACTTTATGCTAAGGGGAATACACTTTAATTTAATTTTAGATTCTTTATAGCGAGCTGTCCCGTTAGACTGTGACGCTTGACTGCTTTTATTTAACTGGCCTGAGTCCGAGCATGGGAGAGAATTAATTTATATTAAAGTACCTATCCAGAGGAGAAAAGCACTACAGACACATGTTTTCGGTTGTCTCATACTAACACATTTATTTTTTCTTTAAATAATGCATGCACAAGACGTAATCAAAATAAGCAACGTGTTTGCGACCTTGGAGAAGTTAGGTTTGATTCACATGCAATGCAAACACTCAACACATTTATCATAATATGTAACTACTATGTATGTTTTACCACTAGTTTATTCTAAATTATGAAATGACTAAGTGAATCTGCTGCTCATGAATATTTTATGTCATAGTTTTAATTTGCATATATGTATATACTATAATAACAGATATACTATGTAGTATACCTCTTGTTTAATAAGATTGGATTAGTTATTATATGGCGCACTTTACTTCACAAAACTGCGCTATAGAAATTAACTCTTATTATTATTATTATTATCAGTAACAGTTTTTCTCTTGAAAATGTTCAAGGGTCAAAAAATTCTAAATTTTTGAGATAAATTAATAAACATTAACACGGACATAACCACTCTACAAGAAGAAGAAATGAAATGAGACTTTCCTTTCGAAAGAAAATAGAATCGCAAAACTCATTACTATATAGAGCCATGAATATCTTCCAAGGAATACCGGCCAATATAAAATAAGACGAAAATATTTTGAAATTTAAGAAGGTGTTAAGAAGTGATGAAATACGTTAAGTGCAATTTTTTTATGTAGTAATTTTTAAAGTTTGATTTGTAATTCTTAATTTAATATTGTGACTTAAATTTTAAACATGTTTGTTTTCATATTAGAATAAATATGACCAATGTACATGTGTTTGATTTTAAGTTAAATAAATAAATATTAGGTATATGAATGCAACCACATCTTGGTCTTTTGTTGTTGATTTTTACGTCGGATGGACCTCAAAAAATAGGTAATTAGGTGCAGCAAATTTAAATAAAAAAGGCTGTGGAAAGGGCTCGTAATTTGATAGATTGTTTCGATATTTACATTAGGGAGGTTAATCTTATAAATACTTGGAAGAAATAATCACTTTGTCATTTTAATGTGATTATTGTTAACAAACGGGTGTTAAGCTCGAGGTACAATGCCACATGCGTCGGGTGTCGGAAGCTGCCGAGCGTCAAGCTCTTCGCGGCTTAGCTAAAGATATCATAATTTTCAATAAATAAATATTAGAGAGTTTCAAAAAAAAATGGCCCTTCCAAAATATATTACTTAATTTGACTACCGATAAAGACGTATGTACGAGTCAAGGCGTCACCATTTATTGACAAATTTATAAATTGTAATAATAATATGTATATATTTTTTTTATATTTTCATATGAAGCGGTAACTTGGTGATGTGACATTATAATTTATAAAATAAAACAATAACTTTGTTTTACATCACTTTTATTTATACTTTAGCCGACCGGGTTTCGCTACTACCGTAGCTTCTTCAGGGCAGTATACAACTTAATTTGCTCCCATTAAAAAAAACACCATACATTTTTTTTATACATAATATATATATTCTCATTTTTTTTGATGGGCAGATTTATTGCCTAGTGGCAATTTTTTTGGCAAAGTATTATTATAGCCAAAAAATCTTTTGGAGCCCTCCGAACAAATGAGTTGTGAATCCGGAATGCCATTGATAAAAATATTCTCACGATTTTTCACTGCAAGGAACTAATTTTTATCAAGCTAGCATACCCGACCGCCAACTTATAAGTAGCTATGTAAATTAGAATGCTAATACATCAAATTGAATTTACAATCAATATTTCCTCTTTGACTGCACATAACGCAGTACTTCGGCTACGCGGCCTGTTTCATACAAAACTTAATTTTGGATTTGAGGTCAAAATACTGACCTAAACCTAATAATGTATTTTTTTAATTAAAGTTTTAGTAAATATCTAGCGAGTATGAGAGGTATTTTATTAATTTTTCTTTTAGATTGTGAGGCATCTTTAAAATATATTTGGGGGCTAACGGAGATTTAAATAAAAGGTTTACCACGTCTACTTTGAAAATATAATGAAATATATAAAAAAAAGCAATATGGAGGAGTTTAAATTTAATTAAAAACGACTAATTCTTCATCTTCTCGCGACATTCAACACAGAGCCACACGTCGTTACGGATCGCGTGATACGCGCTCCGTCTCGTATATATGGTGCTGCTGGACCGAGATGGAGTGCGTATCATGTGATACGCTCGATTGAACCCAGTGTCGACGTTTGATTTTTAAAAAAAATTTTTTATATGAATACCACACAAGAGTCCCGAACTGCTCCTAACCGTCTGGAGCCAATGAGAGCATTTGATAGCATTCCCAATTGGGGAATGTTGTGAGGCTGAAGGTGTTGGGGAAGGGAATGAGAAGGGGGAGAGGAAGGTGGGGAAAAGGAGAAATACCTGGCTATTCAAATTTGGTCACCAAACACGACTAAAAGCCATTTAAAGCAACGTTTCAATTCTGAAAGCCGGTCTTTCACCAGGGCGATACTGAGAGTATATTCCACCCTGAAACGTGCGCAAATAAATTATGTATTATTTTTAAATGAATTAATTGTGAAACAACACAAATTAAGTGAATAAAAATTACTTGCGCACGCCGGGATTTGAACCCGCGACCTTCAGATTCGTAGTCGAGAGCCTTACCCCTCGACCATGGTGGCCGTCAGATGATGGTTTGATGACCGTTTGATGGTTTGATTTTATTTTTAATTTTGAAAAAATCGTCGGATTGAAAAATGACATCAACATTTTTTAATCCAAAAATGCCCAAGAATCGCCGGTTAAAATATGTCAGGTCCGTGGTGATAAAGCCTGTACATATATATATGTACATAATAGTTCTTTATGAATAAAATGAAATATTCAGCATAAAGCTCGGTTGATTTCCCTTCCCTCTCCAAACAGTGAAACCTATTTTAGACCAGTGATGCGGGTTACTGTAGATGGATTTGAATATACAGCCAAAAGTATGAACACTTTTTTTCTCTTTTAGTTATTTTTCTCCAGTTCGGATAATGTGAGCATTTGGGATTGAGGAGACAATTTTTATCGGTAAATGTGTTTTGTTTCCATCTTCTTAGATATAACGTGGAACGAAAATCATATCTTCATAAACACATTCATGCCTTTTTCCGTTTGTTTTTTAAAAAAGAAAATTCCTTATCCTTTCCTTAAGCTTAAAAACTTAACAACGGTTCTGATTCTCTTGGATGACAACTGACAGCTGTCATTTAGCGAATGACATTCATTAAAAATATCTATATGTCTGTAGTTTTAACAAGAAAAAAAAACCTAATATTTCCAAGTACGTTATCATTGACTTTAAACAATATAAGTTACGTATTTTTCGCATAATAATGCCTTTAAATAGACCAAATTAACAAAAATGTTACAATTTTACATGAGGTTTTTGTTTTAAATGTTCAATTAAAAATTTAACCTTAAACTTGAAGCCTTTATTTGTGCACAGCTTTATTCGGTTTAAGTCTCCCGCATAGGAAAAAAGCATATAAATATTATGCATATGCTTTTACCTATAATATTACCTCATTTTATAGATGTTGAAATTTCGCACGGTAAAAAAAAAACAATGCCCAACGGCAGGCGGCGGCACAGATATTCCTCCATAGATAAACCGCGGCGGTCAATAAATGTCACTGTTAGAAGTAATAACAGAATAAAGAGGTCACTATTATCCAGTGAGGTACCTTTTTACAAAACGTAATTTTTTGTTAAGAGGCTTTATGCTATTTAAAAATAAAATAAAAAAATGATTAAAATGCATTATAATATAATGTAATTGTTTTGAAAAGTTTTCGTTCTCGATAATTCCCTCGTGTTAATTGTAGATATTTCATCATTTTGAGTATTCAAATAAACTTTTAATAATGGGAATTTTTATAAGACTGAAGAAAACGATAAGGAATTTCCCTTAAAAAGAACCAGAATGAGCCCAATTGGCGGTGTTGGAAAGCTTGTAATACGATCTATATGGTAATTTTTATTAATTCAATAACTTTATTCATGCAATTTTGTTTTAGTAGTACTAATAATAAAAATATATTTGTAATATTTAATATATTTACCTATGTACATATTATACTAGATTTAATCACACAGATAGTTTTTAAAGATAATTTCAAAAAGTATATACTATTGTATGAAGCTAACACTTTTTGGTTATCAATTATAATTAAATAAATCATTAAACTTTGTTTTAACCATTAAAAAACGTATCTTACAGTTCCATCTTAAAATGTTTCTTTTCATTTCTCCCTCAATCTCGATCTCTTCCCCCACTCTTACTAATTCATAGTCACGCCCCTACCCCCACTGTGACACCTAATATGTATGTTCTGCCAGAATGTTAAAATTTTGTTTAGTATATATTTTGTCCTTATAAAATAAAGTTTTGTTGTTTTATTTCACAAAAAGCGTACGTTTACCTTAAAAGTATACCCTGATGTGTAGTAGTGAGGCATGGAACTGACAGAGGAAGGATGAAAGTCGACTGATTACTATAGAAATGAGATCCCTTAGGAGTATGTGTGACAAAACCACGTGAAAAATGTTGAGATTCGTAAAGTATTAAAGGCAACTGTAATAAAAAAAAGATTAGTGAAGGGACGCTTAAATGGCTTGAGCATGTAGAGCAGATGAACGCAGAAAGGAGTGTGAGGATAATGAATGACGCGAAAGTGAATGGTAGAAGAAGTCGAGAACACTTCAGAAAGATATGGAACGATCAAGTTAACCAAATGCTTGAGTCGGACCATGCCTAAAGTCAGAATGACAGAAGAGTATGTATGAGACGATGCATGAATGTAAATGAAGTAAGGAATGTACCGAGACCGAATTGGTTGGTGGTTCGTCCCCCTGCCGACCCCTGCTGAGAAACGGCATTATGGTTAGTTAGCTAGTTTACTTTTTTTTTTTTTTAATAAAACTGCTTTACTCGATGGAGAAATAATTTATCGTGTTTGATTTAGGAAGTAGCAACATCAGAGTTTTAATAACTTGGGTATAGAAATGAGATATAATATTTTAGTAAATCATGAAACTAAATAGTATAATATTATTATTTTATAAATGAAAAGTTGCAAAAGATATGGAGTGATATAGGCATAACGAAACACTCAGAGCCAGTGAAAGTAAGCGCATAGACGCCTTCAAAATGTGGTGCTGGACGAAAATGCTCAGGATTCCATGAACAGTCAGGCGCACAAATATGTTGGAAGATATGAGTGGAAGAGCCTTCTATACCAGGGAGTTTGGAGTGGGGGCCACGATCCTCAGCAATGAGGAAGCGACCATTATATATATTACTTACCCATTGGCGCACAAAGACAATTATTTTCCAATCAATGGTTCCACACCCATGATTTTCAAACCAAATCATTTTTTTAAAGGCGTAACTCAACGCCGTAGTAAATGGTTTTTCTTCACATTTGTAGGGTGACTCTCCAATCATGTGTCATTACAGACAAAAGTCCAGTGAAGATCCTCTAGAATAGTCTAGCCTCCGAAAGTCTAAGATTTACCAATTGTATTTCCCATGGTACTTTTTGATGAATTTAATAAAAGAACACGTAAAGATCAAGGCGAAGCGTGCATTTTTTTCTCATTTGCATAGGAGTGAAGCTTTTAATTAGTACTTCGAGAAGAAACTTAGTCGTTTTTCCCAGGCAGTAAAATAATTTCGTGAAGAGCATTTACGTTGTCGCTTGCCATAATTATAAAATGAACAAATACATATGTTTTACACCACTCAAATTTACTATAATGGTAGAATGTTGTGAGGCTGAAGGTATTGGGGAGGGGAAGGAGAAGGGGAAGAGGGAGGTGGGGAAATACCTGGCTATTTAGATCTGGTCACCAAACTCGGCTAAAAGCCATTTCAAGCAACGTTTCAATTCTGAATATCTTTCACCAGGGCGATACTGACAGTATGTTCCACTCTGGAACGTGCGCAAATACACGATATATTATTTTTAAATTACATAATTGTGAAACAACACAAATTAATTAAATAAAATTTACTTGCGCACGTCGGGATTTGAACCCGCGACCCTCGGATTCGTAGGCGAGAGCCTTACCCCTCTACCATGGAGGCCGTAAAAGGTGTAAACAAGACACAAGACTGTTTATAAGTGAAGTTTGGCAAATACATCGCTGTCGGTAGTAAATAAATACCCAGCAATACACAAAATTCTATGTTTGTGTGGTTTTGGCCAACTCAAGTCGCGGGACCCTTAATCTGAACGTAAATTCTAGAATTTATCTGGAATATTTCTGTGAAAACGTTCATGTATTACATTTCTCATCACTCGCTTAGCCATACCTGCATGCACATTCCCATTTAATTTCCATGGATTTGTTTACTTTCAAGTCTTCCAGCTTTTGTGAAACTAGATTCATTGTGTTTGGTCCTGTTCTGAGTTTTCCCCTCGCTTACGTTTGTTTCTGACCTTTTGTGATTGTTAACCAGAGGCCAGCTTGTTGAGAGTGTCGTGACGCAATGTGAGTTTACTGGAACGGAAAAAAGGTTATTCGCTTTCAAAGTGTTTTTCACGCCTTGAAGGGAAAACACTTTTGCGGGAGGAGAAGGTAAACGCAAGATCCCATATTTAACCCGGCTAAACAGTCTTGGAATCAAATATTTACCGGTTTAAAATGTGTCAATACGGAGTTTTCGTTTTCAAAATCTTTAACGGAAAAATGTAGCAAAGGAACGCCTCTATTGCTATCGCCTCATATATGATAGAAACAAGGGAAATGAGGCATTGGTATAAAATCGTGTGTACTAGTGCAAATGACATCTACGTATAAGGGCGCCATGCCTTTGTTTCTACCCAAATACCAAACGAATAACTTTCATTTACTCCGCCGCTTTGATAGTCCGTGCAGTTTAGTCGTAGCTCGGGAACAGTCGGCTCGCTTCCATTCCATATCTCCCCGTGTTTATAATTTTTATGATTTGAACCTTGTCAAAAGGGTGACCAACAGTGGCGGTCGGTGACTTTTTGAAGAAGGGATGATTTACAATCAGTATATACCTACTATTAAATTTAATAAACAATTTTATAAACTATCACACGAACAAGAAGCAATTACTGATAAAGAGTCTAGCTACATAGAACACTTACGCTCCGCAAAATTACACATCCAAAATTTCTTAAATGTCGTAAACGAAAAAAATCCACGGCGTAGAGTTTTCATTTAATTAAACTTGAGATCGATTTAACGCTCCGTTTTATTTATTTCTTGACGTCATGTTCGAAATGGGAGTCAGTCTTTCAGTATCCAGAATATATTTTTCCGTGATTGGCCGGACACAAAACTTTTTCGCATTAATGATTCAATTATACTTTCACACAGTTCACTATCATCGTTTACAATTTTAGAACACGTCGGTGAAGTATCCATGTTATTTTCTATATTATTTTTGTATTTAAATTACAAAATTAACCGAATTCAAAAAAGTATTAAGACATGGATTATGGACATGGGAAGGAAGAATATAGATATGATATTGCAACCAAACAGGGTTTAACGGTCACGGCATGTTTTCTAATATTTTTTTAGAATTCTTATTAATCTTATTGCATTATCATGTTCCTATAGTAATATTTTAATATAATTACGAAATCTTTCTTAATTTTTTTTATCAAACTTAAAATATACTTGACCAAATTCATATTCTTTATATAAAACCATGTAAAATGTGACCTTAGAACGGGGTACGCCAGTAAGGTTACATTTTTTTGCGATTTTTTGTTAAACTTTAAGAAATAAAAATAAATAAAATAAATATATATTAAAGATATCCTACGTTTCAATATCTCGGTTTCAGTTATTCCAGCCAAACTGTCAAAAATACGTCACGCAAACAAATGTCTAATCGTTCTCAAAACAATCCACCCGACTCGAAATATTTATGCAATTCTGTACATTATTCCCATAAGCATTAAAGTCGTTTTTGCACGTTGGATGCTCTCGTCAAAATCGTATTCAGCGTTCAGCATTGGAAGGCAGGAATAAGGCGCTTGCGCAAAAGTGTTTGAGTTTTGTAATTTAGGGATACGAAAAGAACAGAGCATCCACACTACCATTTGTATATTTCCAGACATTCGAGCATTGAGAATGTATTAGTATTTCGACTTGCTCCATGTGTCGTGTCGTTGTGTGTGTGTTAAATCTCCGAGCACAGAACGGTGTCGAATTGCAGTAGGGCTGATACGACTAGAAAATTTTTTAAAAATATTACTCTAAGGAAAAAAAAACATCAAAATAAAGCTTATTTACCCTAAAACATAAGGCATGCGGAGCATCCACAGCATGTATGGACGGATCGCGCCTGGTGAGCAAGTGTATGACTGATATTTTTGGCAAAGATTTCTTCAGACCCTGAATAGCCTCCAGTCTATATAATAATAATAATAATAATAATGAGAATGTTTTATTATCTTCTCTATTCAATAACTATACTAAATCGATTTTCATTATGAAAAAAATAAATAATTCTACGGTGAAGTTTTTGAAGTGCAGTTAAGTGGTTTCGGTGTCAGTCTGTATTTTGTATTAATATATTTTGCTGTTTCAGATTTTCCTACGTAACGTATCCAGTGTTTTTTTAGCTGTAAAATTATACGACAACTCCCACTTAGTATCAAAGAAAGTAATTCAATAAATATTTGCGTTAAGTCCAGCAAAACTTGGCTTAAGGAATTAAAAGAAGAAAAACTGACTAGTATTATTAGAACAACGTCATAGTTATTCAAAACCTAATTCGCCTCAGCACAGGATCTCTTAGTAAGGAGGACTAAGATAGAAAATTCTATAATGTGTACGTATTTTTTAAATATTTATACCTTAAAATGTCATAAATATATAGAAATTAATAAAAAAAATAAAAAAATACTACTTAGACAATGAGTGGGTTTTAGGTAAAATAAATTTGTATAAGTGTATTAAGTTAGCAGACTGTCGTCTTTTTCCAAATTAAGAAAATAAATGTATTGAAGTCGTCGTCGTAAGATTGGAGCAAGTCGTTTAATTCGCATTACACTATCAACCAATCACTTTTAAACTGATTTTCTTCTACACAGAATTTGGATACAGATTTTAACATATTTATTCAACACTTTTTTGTAGGATGATAGCCAAGGCATGACTTCAAATAGTACCTAACTACCCACTACACAATTTATCAAAAAATGTTACCAATTCTACAATTTTTATAGTTTTTGTTATTAAGTTTATTTACTCTCCTTTCCTTTTTAAAGCTATCGCCATTTTATCATAAATCAAGTAGTGTGTTTCTTTCGTGAGCAAAAATTTGTTCCTGGGCAGTGTTACCGCGTCCACACTATTAAAAACGAAACTGGCAGGCACGCTACACGCATTACTCAACTTCTTAAGCCCCTTTGTAATAAACGCAGAAGGTTCCCTATCACTGCGAAAAACGATTTTCATTCGAGGCCACGCATCTAATATTTAACCCTTACGAAGTTCCCGAGTTTCCCTTATGCCGCAAGATACAGGAAACATCTACTTTATTTTATTTGGTACTAGTTGTTTTCCTTGAAAACTTACGGGACATAAGTTTACTTTATTTTTATTTTTAAGAAAAACAAACATATCACCAATACACTAAGGCGTGCCGGTAAGGAATCGACATAAACCGGGTGCATGCTGCAGTGCCTGTTTCATACAAAACTGAATTTTGTGTTGGAGGCCAAAATACCCATCCAAACGGAATGATCTATTTTTTTTGATTAAAGGTTTACAAAATATCTAGTACGGGTGAGAAGAATTTTATTTATTTTGGTTTTAATTTTTTAAGTATGTGCCATGAAAAAAAACATTTTTCATAATTTTAGAAGCAGCTTGGAAAATTATTATCGTACTTTTAAAAAAAATACGATTATATCACATTTGCTATGTAAGTATGATTACACAAATAAAAATATAAAAATAAAACATAAGAAAAAGGTTTTTTCGTTTCGATATTTTAAATTCCGTATGGAAATTTGTGTTCCTCCGTAAATTAGTCGTTTTTAATTTAATTTATGTCCACCATAATGCTTTTTTTCATTATATTTTCAAAGCAGATGGGTTAAAACCTTTTTTAAATCACCGTTAGCCTCTAAATAATTGTTGAAAATTTAATTAATCAGGCACAACAATAATTTCGTAACATCAATGAGAATAAATTTAAAAATTCACATTGTAGTCATCAATTCAGAACTAAATTTAAACCTCATCTTTTCAGACAATCGTATCCATAAATTGAAGAAATTGCTTGGCTAGGCCAGCCAGTTAGTGTTTATCTAACGTCTTTAAGTAGAAAAAGTTAAAAAATTTACGCATCGGTGCGCAATTCGTGATACTTTTGTAACATTATTTAATTGCTATTACGTAACTGGACTCTGTTATAACTATAATAAAACTGTTCTACTGTTTTCGTATTTTTAAAATATTTCTTTTTCAACTTTTGTTCATTTTCTATTATAATTACGTTAATATTTGTATGATTATTTTTATTTTTTATTGTATTATATAATATTTTTGTAATAAACTCTTGCAGACAAGATACTTGTAGTGGCTTAGCGGATACAAATTTCTATTATATGCAAGAATTATACTATCCAATAAATAAAATACCTAAATAAAAAAGGTGTATTGATAGTTCCTTTAAAAGAAACGTGTTTTACTTTTGTAAATAACGTTTTAAATACTGTTCTTATTTACAGGAAAAGTCCCTATTATTTTATGTTCATTATGAAGGGTACCAATTTAACTATATGAAAAATAAAATAAAAATTCAAAAACATTTCTGTATTTCGTAAAAATTTTTTTAACAAAAAAACTACTCTAAATATATAAATTTATTTTGTGGAAACTACTCATGACAAATACATATATTATTCACAAATACCTACATTATTTGGTAAGACCATTTACGAAAATTAAATGTTGTCAATGAAAAGTGAGTAATTACGAAATTACTCTTACTCGCAAGCTCGGAAAATGCAGGGGAATTTAGTGATTTCTCGGCCGAAAATCCCGGCTTGCGTTAGTCTTTTAAACAAATACTTCGTTATTGCAGTAAAAAAAGATCGGATTGCTGTTAAACTCAACAAAAATTAATACCCTTTTCATGATCCCTTCCCCAAAGCTCCTCTTTGAGCGAGCTTATCTGTGTGATGCCGGATTTCCCGTAAAGCATAGACAAATAAACAACCATAGTAAAGGAATCTGTATTAAAACCTTTCGTGCTAACGTAAAAAAAGCACGGATAAAAAATGTCTGAAAGCGCCGCAAAGCTTACCGAGTTAACTTTTCCGATACTGGGTAAACGTAGTGATAATTTTGTTTATACGAGACTTTTAACCTATTGGGGTAAATATTTCCCCCGATGATTTGAAACACCTGTTATGTGTAAAATTTATCAATATTTCTAAAATATAATATGTTATTATATTTATAGATTTGTTAAAGATATGACTTACCTAAATTCTTTTATAATAATAATACTGCTCTATTCCTAAAGACATTGCAATGCAAACGTTCCATGGGTTAAAATGATAACACATATAGATATATAATAATACGTAAAAACGAAAAAAACCTACATAAGCAATACTAATTAATACAAAATGAAAAAAGATTTATGGTTGGTATTTGACGGTCTCCGGAGGGCCGTCAGGGGGAACTATATGTAAGCGTTAGCCTCGCTTTGATCAGGGATGACTTCTTGATTAAAGGTTACTACTCATTCTATAAGACGATACCGAAAAATGACACAGCCACTACTGGACAACCTGGTAGTTGTAGGGATTAGGGGTAACAAATCTGGAGCCTTTTCTGAAAATCCAATGATTCTTTGAAAAAGCAACATTTCTTCAACTATTTCGAATTTCAATGATCGAAAATATTGAGAAGGAACAAAAACGTTTTTTATGATTTTTATAACATGTTAAGAGGGCCTTCATTGAAAATTTAAATAAGTGTCACCTGTCAGGCATTCAGGGTGCAATATCCCATTTGTACATGAGTACTTAGTTTCAGACAACACATCGTTCTGTTCTATTCCTTGTTCGTATTCTTTAATAATATTTTTTATTCCCATATTCAATATTTTACTAGCTTAATAATAAGCACACTTCTCTGTACTATATTTTTTATTTGTCCACAATGTGAATATTCGGTTATTGGTTTAACAATCTTATTATTTTCTCATCCATCTCTCAGAAGTGTCTCTTATTAAGTATTGATGCCTTTTGGAGGTATTCATTTCATATGACATTACGTTGAAAATAAATTGTTAAATTTTAAATTCGAATAATCGGGATTACAATCTCTAGTTGGGACTCATTTGCAGTGAATATGTATTAATGGAAGGAACAAATTAACGAACTCAAGTACCGTTATTATGTCTCTCTCCAAGATTAGGCAGACATGATATCACGCCACAAACAGCTGCCCTGGCACATATTCCTTATTTTGTTCACATTCATACATCATCTTCTATTGTCCCAACTTTTGACGTGACCCTACTCTTTTAGTCACTTGAAAGTTCCATATTTTCCCAAAACCTTACTAGAATTTTTTCATCTGCTCCTTTCATAGTTCACACATTTATTTTCGAAATCCTTTGCATCATGACGTTATCAGCCATGGATGATTTAATCAAACATTAAATTTCTACTACATTCTGCCTACTTTAATTCTTCCTTTTTCCATTCTACTCCCCATAATACACCATGGTTGGTTTTAAAACTCCATTGTGAGTTTGGTTGAAATACTACGATAACTCATGAACTGTTTGAAACCAGTATATTTAGTCTAGAGAAACAAACAATAATTGGCAAGGTAAATAGATCCAGTCAACAAACCTGTGTGAAGGCCGGCAGGTACCAGAGCTCTGATTCAATGGCGTTGGAAGTCTGCTTAATTAGATCACAGTTAATGATAATTAACCCACGGTGATGAGATATTTGTTCTTAACCTCCCTGTTGCCAAGAG
This sequence comes from Halesus radiatus, assembly GCA_022606495.2. Lineage (NCBI taxonomy): Eukaryota > Metazoa > Arthropoda > Insecta > Trichoptera > Limnephilidae > Halesus > Halesus radiatus. The sequence goes on along the minus strand of JAHDVE020004606.1, from coordinate 9,367 downwards.
GAGTAGTCAAAATCTGTTAAAATGTTATCCTCCACGTAGTACTTTAAATAGAGATCTTATAGTTTTATTTTTTTTACACAAAAGTTATACATAATCTACTATTAAAAAACATAAACTTAAATACTAGATTAGAACAATTTTTTTTTATGTGTAAGTATCAATTCTCGCCACGCAACCATACGTTTCCGCCATTTGAATAGCACACTGGTGGGTGATGTGCGCCATCTCACTCGCTCACGTTATTACCAAAGCTGCGTGAGGGGATAATGAAATCGGCCACCGGACCGCTAGCGGGTAGCAATTGTTCTTACGAGGATTAAGGCAATTGACCTCCAGCCGCTGGCCGAAGGCCACTTTCGTTGATGAATGTTGAGGTTTTTAAAAAAATTATCCAAATTAACATATAGAATGTATATGCCACAAGACTTCAATATAATAAGTTTTCAATATAATTGATGGATAAATGAAAAAAAGGCATTATCAAAAGGCATTATAAAGTCACTCCCCATGGCAACGCATGTTTTCTCTGCACGGAATATTAATGATAATGGAAAATATTTTCCCTATGACGCCGAGCCATCTTTAAAACGTTTTCTTATAAATAATGTATTTTACGATTGCCAACCACCCTTGGGTGCAAGACTCATTGAGAGTGGTAGTATCGGCCTGGTGAAAGACCACCATTAGCAATCGAAAAGTTACTTGAAATGGAAATAGCCATATCAGAATTGAATAGTTAGGTACTTCCCAACCTTTTTCTTCACCATGTCCCATCCCTCCCCACTACCTTCAGATAAAATATACAAATTGAGGATGCCATAGTTCCGCAGGCTCAATACAGTTGGGAGCGGTTGGAACACTCCCTCTCTTGTGTGGTATTCATAGCAAAATCATTTAATCAAAAAAAATTAAAACAAAAACATTCTGGCTCAATTGTGTGTGCTGCATGTTGAAGAATGCATCGGTATCCTATCGAGACTCGAGGAAAGTCACAGTTAATAAAAGCTTTTGCCGATTTCTCGCGCTTATTGCCGCATTGATATAATAAAATTACGCGTTCCATCACTCTCATACAATTTTTTTTCCTCTTCTTCAATTATTTTCTCTCTCTCTCTTAAGTAGAAAACGAGTACTTTACTGCAATATGCTTGCCAAAGAGAAAAAAAAAAGATTTCACCATCTAACATTTAACGGGTAAAATTTTTATAGGAATGAAGTTTCATCCACGCCTATCCGCGTATATCCGTATAACATGTTCCTTTTAACTGTATATTTACCTGTATTTAATTGTACCACCCACTTTACATGTTTACCTATAGCCGAGGCAGCAGAGCGGTGTGGCTAGCCACAGCCGCCGAGAAAGAGTGCGGCTAAAGTCGAAAGTGAAAATTTTAAATGGGAGCTTTCTGGATTATTTTTGCTGAAGTCTGGAGAAATTTAAAATTTAATTGACGACAAAAGTCGATGTAAAAATCAAGCATTCTTCAGGTGGATTTAAATAAAAACGTGAATTTCATTATCAGAATGAAAATTCATATTTTAGATATAACTGTAGTTGGAATTTCAATTTGGAGATCGATTTTACAAGATGCAAATCCAATATTTATAAATCACCAGTCTTTATAAAACAAAACGTTCTCCGAACTATTTAAATAAGTATACGAGCTTCACAAAGAAGCGAGTAGTAGGACTTGCCTTTCTATCTGTATTTATATTGTAAGAGAACAAATTAGGAATAAAACGATCCAGGAAGTTTTCATTAATTTTAAGATAACACGAAGTCGAACAATATTTCGATTGAGAATGAATATATTAGAAGTAAATGTTAGCGATCAATTCAAATTGCTGATCGAATAAATTTATTTTTAAAAATGGCACTCAATGAACATTATATTCACTGGTGAAAAAAAGGTATTGTTACTATTAAGGTTTCAGTACAAAATAAGGGACCCACCCTCGGGTTGTAATACCACCGCTCCCAAAAAATCAATAAGAATTTGTTGTACAGACCACTACGCTATGAAGGTTATATATGAATGTATTGTATTGAATGCCATCCGTTCCCAAATCTTTTTCGTTATATTCAAGGACCTTGAGAAAAATGCTTTCCACATACTTTACAAAATTTTGCGTACATCGCTACCCTTTAGGACCTACGCAAAACAAAGGCTTTTAGTTTAAAAATACACACATTTATAGCACTAAATTGGATTTCAATAAACTTTTAAGCACCCACGATATTTAATATTAGATATTTAAAATTACTGGCAGTGCACAAACCGATGATTAAATAAAAAAAAAATTAAATAGATTCTTTCTTCTTCAGGAATATATGAATACTAAATATAATAATTTCAAGTACAGATAAATGATAAAAATTAGAACACATTAATGTAAGAATGGACAAATTATAAACATGTAATATTTCTTTTCTTTTTAATAGTTTATTTTCTTTGTTCCTGTTACTATAATAATTCAACAGACAACCATCTAATTAATATATCTTTAGTTATCATCTTTGTTATATTTATATTTTTTTAACTATTGATTTTTGTAGGTAGGTATATACTTATATTATATACTCGTACATATTACTAATTTAATCTTTTTCTTTCTTTCTGATAAGTTCATCATTTAGCTCCTCCGTTTTTAAATGAATTTTCTCTCTCTTCAACTGTTATTTTTATTTATATTTTTTACCTATGTTCACACTGTTAGTTAATAGCACACTCCATTTTAATGTAAAAGCCCTATGGGCATATATATATATACAAATAAATAAAAAACGTTTTTTGTATTTTGGTCTTTAATTTTAAATGTCATTATTTTTGTACGAGACGTGTAAGACGCGCACAAGAAAAGAGTGTAAATATTTAGGCACCGGCACACAGGGATGCATGACTATTGTGATTTGAGAAACGTCTTGAGAAAGGCGTTTGGTAGTTTCTCAATGGAGATGTTGCCGCTCCGAGCGTACTTGACTTATACCAACCAGCCAATATGGTCGGTCGCTGAGGAAGCGGGTGGTGACGTCAGCGGTTGCTGGGTGTAGAAGACTGTTCTTGTCTGGTAGCGTCAGGTGGAGGTATCCAAGTGAGGACATGTTGTCCATTTTGCGGTTGAAGTAAAAAGAAGCACATATAGCTGTGCGTATGTTTCTTATAGGGCGCGCGGCGCGGCCGAACATTATGTGAAATCTCAGCTCCGTATTGCATATGTGGTGCAATCTTAATTTTCTATTGCATTTGTGATGCAATATAGCTCTTGGCTCGGTTTTGTGAAATATCAGCTCTCGTCTTGGCTATTGCAGGTGTTGTGCAATAATTCATATTTGCTTATAAGAAATATGTTTTATCTGTTTAAATTAATCCACTCTGTAGACACGTTCGATACAATTTTATTGGTCAATGATATAACCTTACTAACACTATTTAATATGAATTTGCAAATACTATTAATAACGCTAATAGGTAAAATAAATAAAAAGGAAAAAATAAAACATTTGCGCCGGTGTTCTCCATTTTGACTCTCCCCAATTTTTTTAAATGTATTGTTCTATCAAAGTTGTGGTATTCACGATGGTATGTTGCCTTTCTACCCTACTATTAAGTAGGCTGTTGCAATAATAATTTTATTTTTTATTTTTAGTTATGTCATTATTTGTGCTATAAATGTGACGTAGGTATGGTTTGAAAGCCGTATAATTGTCATACGGTTTAGTAAATTTACGCCGACCATCATTATCTCCATAGTCTGTGCGGCAATATTCATTTTATCGAAAGTGCTTTTAGTAAAATACCAAGTTTATGTGCCACAGATCATTGCACCGGTAGGTTGCGCGGGTCAAATACGCAAGCCTTTGGTTTTAGTATTAATTTCATTCCCGTCATTGGCTTTAATTTGGCATAACATGAAATTTGAACCGCTTATAATTTTATGAAACTTCCCGAATACTTTTACCAATTGTTCCAGGGTCTTAAGCACCTAAACGTTTATTTTAAATTAACAGCCAAATTAATTTTAAAGTAGGACAGTTAAAATAAAATTCTTTGACGACCTTGGCGGCTGCAAAGAAAGTGGTTTGAGCTAAAAGGGTTTATATTCCATATAACAATGTTAGTTTAAGCTCGTTTGAGCACAGCATGGGAGTAAAAAGAAATAAAAATAACATTTCTGGAATAAAGCCTTTCTTTATAGCTAGGGCCATTGTTTTTTTTTTAATGTAGCATTTAAGTATTCACGGTCGTTTGGGAAGATGTCTACCTTGAAGTTATCTTTTACGCTGCTTGGCAGTGGCTTTATGGATCTTTTCCAATGTTTATATAGTAGATATCATTATGAAGAAAAAAAACTGTGAATATTTTTATTTATTTATTTGATGCCGCACGAAAATCTCAAGCATACAAAATCTGAAACAAATGGAAAAAAATATCATGGTAATGTCGATGTATGGTAAGTATTCAGATCATATTCCTAGACATGGCTATATCCACTTCATATAACGTTTCGATGCTGAACGATGTCTTTCATCAGTTCAATACTGAGAGCAACTTCCACTCTGGAATCAAATAACTGACTATCACGCCATTTCACCGTAGGTTAGACCGAGATAATGAACCGCTATATAGCTCTGTATTGGCACACACTCCTTGCATCAATAATATACAGACAACACCTCATTCCTATATTCATTTAATTTTATTGCCGGTAACCTGGATGTTTGTTAATTACCCGTATCACTAGACAATGTCTGTTCTGAGATCGGTATTCAATTGTCTTTGCGATTACTACATTTAGTTGTTTTACTTGACCATGTAATGCCATCCCCTTAACTTCTTCAACTCTCGAATAGATTGTAAAAACCGGTATTACTTAGTTATGTAAAATTTTAATAAATCTTAATATTATTATTTAAACGGTACATAATCGTCAAAATGCCAAAACTTAAAAAAAAAACCGTTTGAAGGTTCATATACTTAGAAGGGTGTTGAACGGAGTATAAGTTCTCCTCCTTCTTAATGAACGCAAAACCAAAATGTCAATTTGTACCTTCAATTAGAAACATTGAAAGCAAATACAATTCAGCACATATAAGTTCGCCACGAGTGTAAACACTCTAGAAACTTTAGTTTAAAGCTCCGCAGAAGCCTTCAGAAGGTATTCTAGTCACGCGGTGAGACAGTTGTATTAGTTTCCGGAAGTATGCTTCACCCCATCCCTTATCGATCACCATACTCCGGAAACGGCGCGGTTACTTACACGCCATCTTTTGTTGCGGAATCAATGTAAAGCTCAGTATTTGAGTCGAACAATTGTATGGAAAACCTCTATTAAGCGTTAGAAGTCTCAAACGTATAAATCAACGTGAATTATTAAGACATAAACGATTAAATTATTTAAATGGAAACATAGCGCAATAATAACCCACCTCAGGGCACATTGTTAACATTCTACGTGCTAGCCAACGAAGCAGGGATAATATGCCCATATTAAAATATTATTTTGCTTATTACCGTTTTTTTCCAACTTTTTTACACACTTTCAGATGTTTGTTTTAGACTATAATTAGTAGGCTTTCTTCAATAAAACAAAATGTATCTTTCATCTATTTAAAATTTTACGTATAACACGAGAATAAACAAGAAGAAAGTACAAATTTATATTAGAAAGGATATATAAAATTTAAAAAAAAAAAACATCAAAAAGAAATAACAAATTCTTTAATAAATGGAATATTTCATAGATACTCAAATGTACCTACATAAAAGGAAGGTTATACAATATTATTCACAAGTAACATTTTCTTCTAACCTTATTGCGAAAAAAAGCAACAACAAAAAAATCGGAAAATTGGTTGCTGTTTTTCAATGGTATGGATAATACAGAACTAAATAAGTCTCTTTGGAAAGTACTAAGTTTGGTTAGGTCTGGTTAATTTAGTTTGGGAATTGTTTAAAGATTTGGTTAGGTTGGGTTAATCAAAAATGACCTGTTGCCTTGACAATTTTAAAGGATTTTAAAACTTGGGAGGCGGGTATGGGTATCGCCGCCCTGAAACCTATCGCCTTGTACCTCGGAGGGATGAATTAATACGTCCGTCACTCCTGGACACAATGACCCCCCGATTACTACCCACCCCTCAAATATTTACTTTCTATTCTTAAAAATGGCCTTAACACGACATTCTGACATAAGCCTCGAGGGAAATTATTTTTCTTCTGCATGTAGTTAATGTAAAAAATGGCGCATCGGTTATCTAAAAATTATAAACGGAGATTCATAATTTTAACGTGATATTGTTAAAAATAGCTAATAAATTTTTTAATTAAAAAATATTTAAGTATTGCTTACGTTAGGTTAGATAAGGTTTTCGGTCAAGTTTTTGTTTGTCGTACTTCTAATGACATTATGTCACTTTTAAATCTGTTCAAAATTATACGTGCGTTGATTTATTCTGTTACCCTAAACAATAATGGTATGAACTAGTTGTCAAATACAGCGAGAGAGATAGGGATAATAATGGTGTCACCCTCTTAATAATTATGAATTCAGAAGACAGACGGGCGGGCGTGACAATGGCGTGATTGTAGCCAGCAATAATCCCGTCATAAATGCTCTACATATATTACATACTCGTACATGGGTATAGATTTATCCGGTTTGTATTATCAGAAGTAAAGGTTGTTGGCCTCCGTGGTTGAGTGGTTTCCATCCTTGGCTATGTATCCGAAGTTTGCGGGCTCAAATCCCGGCGTGCTCAAGTAAATTATATTTTGTGTTACTTCACAATTTATTCATTTAACATAATGGATAGTGTAACAAGGGGGAGAAAAGCCCCACGCAAGGGCGGCCAGTGTAACAAGGGGAAGAGAATGGGTCCCCACGTTATGGCTCCAGTGATATATAAACAAGTAGAGCATGTTGGAGCGCCAGTGTAACAAGGGGGGAAGGACACGTTGGATGCTGGTGTAAAGAAGGCAGTTTAACTCACCTCGAGGCCAGAAGCAGGGCTGATATCAGGTTCCACCAGGTTAGCTCAGCTGGTAAGGCATCTCATCTCCTATCTTAAAGTCGAAGGCCGGCCGCAGCCTTATATCGGGGAAAGGTAACTAACTACTCAAATGAAAGATGCGTGCTTTTTAGTCAGGGTTTATTTACAGGACAATCATTTACACGTAATCACATACATGGTTTCAAATCTAGGGGCTGATCCTAATCTAATCTGATTATTGATAATTTCTCTCTGAGAAATATCCAACCGGACATGTTATTCAAGGGCACAGTTATTAACAGCACATGAAAGAGGGTGAATCAAATCTGCTTACATAGCGATCGGCGAAGTGTGCAGATTAGGGTCTCTGGATTTCACACGTAAAATGGCAAACAGGACGCAGCAAGTTATTGCACAGGTCACTGGCTTTAATATTTAGGTACAATGCAGAGGTAGCAAGGCGCTTATAATGTACTGATGCAATAGCGAGCGGCCACGTAGCCAAGGCACGCTGCAAGCACCTGACGACTCTGTGTTTGGATTGGTAATGCTGGCGGGTGATCTCTTAGTGAGCCCACGCCGTAATGGCGGCCGGAAGCTATGTCCCATATCTTGTCTCACTGGTCAAAAACAACAAACGACGAGCGGCTAGGTGTTTCTTTATTTAACTAGCGGCTAGAAGTATTATTCTTCCATCTCCTCATAACATACGGTAATCGGGGAAGCCATAGTCCTACTGGCTCGAGATAGTTTTGAGCAGCTCGGACTCTTGTATGGTACTCACATAAAAAAAAAGAAAAAAAGTATAGGTACTCTCAGTATCGCCCCGATTAAAGACCATCATTCAGAATTGTAATGTTAAATGACTTTTGTTGATTTTGTTGCTAGATTTGAATAGCTAGGTACTTTTCAACCTTCCCCTCTCCCATATCCTTCCCTACACCATTCTCTTTAGCCGGACAAAATATCCCAATTGGGGATGCCATATTCCCACTAACTCCGGATAGTGTGGAGTAGTTGGAACTCTTGTGCGGTATTCACATAAAATTATCACGTAGAGGTCCTTGTGAGGCCCGTATCATTATTTATTACTGCTTTTTATCATACCTTAGATTTGCTATTTTAAATAAAGCTAGGTACCTACTTAAAACATAAGTAGGTACCTACTTAAGAACATTATTATTTATATATCTTTTGAAAAAAAAAAATGTTTGGAATGAAATATAATTTTCATATGAATGTTTTGTTTATTTCTTTGTTTAGAGATAGTAATAGTTTTGTCATACGGCATTATTTTTGCTGTCAAATCAATCATGGCACTCAAACGACAAGCAAGAATTCACAACTTCATAACTTTATTCCAAAAAAATAAAATAATCCCGAGCAAGACCGGTACATATCTGCTAGTACAAAATAAATGTTAATTTTACGTAGGGCCAATTGTGATTCAATCATCTCAAGGTACATAACAGTAATCATACCGATGCATTGTATGTATTCGGCATATTTAAAATTTGTTATTCGACATTAGAAAAGAAAAATCCGGTGTAGGTAATGATCAAAATTCATATTGAATTAATATTCAAAGACGTTGATCGTACACACTTGTTGTCCTTACTCGCTAATAGCTATAAGTAGATGCACGCAAAATAGAAAGCTCATTCTCAGTGACGTATGGCAATGACGTCACTGCCGGAAGTGTATACTCATATATGTGCAAAAATATACCCAATCCCAAGTTTGTGCTGTTTGTCAACTCAAATTGTGCCACCTATACATTATACATAACTTATTATAAATAGGATTTTAGTTAATAAACCTGGTAATCAACAAAACTAAGAACTGTACTCCGTTTTTGTGTTTCTCAACTTAATTGCTATAATGTACTTGGAGTCTGTTCACATATTTAAAAAAAAAAAACAACTAGTGTACATTGGTCACAACATGCATGTACCCATATTACTCTATTATTGCGCTACTATGTTTATTTTTTTATATGAATACCCCACAAGAATCCCAACTGCTCCCAACGTCTGGAGCCAGTGAGACTGTGGTATCCCCAATTGGGGAATATTGTGTGGCTGAATGTACAGGGGAGAGGAAGGAGAAGGGAAACAGGAAGGTGGGGAAATACCTGGCTATTCAGATCAGGTCACCAAACACGACTAAATGCCATTTCAAGCAACGTTTTAATTCTGAATGGTGGTCTTTCACCAGGGTGATACTAAGAGTATCTTCCACTCTGGAACGTGCGCAAATATAAACAAATACTTGAAGTGATAATAATAGAGCAAATTTTGCATTACTTGGACAAACATAGTATTTTATACCAAGAACAATCTGGTTTTAGATCCAATAACTCTTATGAAACAGCAT